>WAAG01087428.1:43493-63840 GCA_013390105.1 Tichodroma muraria | reverse complement strand
ATTTGCCGTCACTAAAAGAAGGAAGCAGTTGAAAGCGTGGCTACATTTGTCCCTTCAAGTGTTGTAACAATTGTTTCATCAGTTTCATCACTCTATCTATCTATCCTGTTGTTTCTCTAATCATGTAGAAACAAAATATTCTTTATATTCATTAAAAATATTCTAATGTGTGTAAACACTAGCAGGGATCTAATTTCCTAAGCTGGGAGTTCTGCATGCTGTGAGTTTTAATAAAGCTGGTATAACTGGCGACTTAGTTCTCTCAAGTGTGTAATCCTTTTCTTTTAAAATGTTAATAATGACATCTTTATAGTGAAGGTTCCCCTTCTCCAAAGTCCTACTATTGTTCTCTACAGATCTGAAATATTTGATGTTACTTTTCACGCAGCAGCACTTAACGGAGGTGGAAAGGCACGTGGCCTGCAAAAGAGCCAGTCTTATCTGGAAGACTCAGGACTTGCTGCCCAACATAATGATGGCTCAGCCTGGCCTGTCTGTTCAAGGGCACCCACCCCCTGGACATTGCTTGATAACACACCTAATTTGCAGCTAGAATAATGCATAAGGTCCTCACTTCTGCCTGCTGCATTTTCTGTCCTTGAAGTGATAAGGGTATCTAAGAGCGGGGCCAGGAGTCACTTCTAGCCCCAAGGAAGCACAGAAGTCTCCTCATCTGCACCAGCCTTGGCTTTTAGCTACCCAGTGCTGCACTGAAGGGATTTAGGGTTTCATTGACCCCAAATATGTTAAGACTAATGTGAAGAGCATAAGCCCTTTCCACGACAAAAAAGAAAGTGCAGAACAATCTTTTTGTTCAAAGGGCTATAAACAGAGAATGTTGTCCATTCTTTTTTAAATAAAAACCAGGAGGAGCACCAAAAACGTAATGGTCCACAGAAGAGAGATGGAAGACCAGAATCCAGTGTCCTGCTCTGGCTGACAGGGGGTAACTTGTCTTTTCTATAGCTAGAATGTTCTCCTTGTCCAGGACATGTTCAGTGCAAATTTAAACATTGAGAAATAAAAGGGAGCAAGAAGGTCCCATTCTAGAGAAGCTTGTAGCAAGTAGCTTGTTGCACAGCTACGCTGCATGGGAGAGTGTGAGTAAGACCCTGACCCTGCCTCCTCGAGCAGTGTTCTAGATACCAGGATGGGTCTGTGTTGTTTCAGTTTTGTCCACAGATGCAAGACCTGTTTTCTAAAATGTATGTGGAGAATGTCTGGGATTCTGCGCTACTTTTATTTCCAGCTAATTAGTCCCCTACATATATGCCTGACAACACCCTGCTGCTACCGTCTGCTCTGATCCCAGCTCCAAAGCTATTGTATCCCTTTCCAACCCCTCTGACTATCAGTCCTATCAGTCCATACCATTCCACAGTGCATCCACCAAACCCTGTTTTCCAACTGCATGCTAGCACTTTACCATTTCCGAGTCCCAAGGGTCCTTTTTTATTCTTTACCACATATGCCTACCTTCATAGCCTCCTCTTCCATTTTACACATCCAAAAATCTACTTTCTTTCCCCTTCCCACCTTCCTCCCATGTGCCAACAAGCCTGCTCTCTTCATTTCAAGCTTCCTGCCCCATTAGTCCATGCAGAAGTGCAGGTATCAGTATAGGGACAGTTGCTGCAGGGAGTTCTGATGATGTTTGTGGGAATTGGCATCTGCTGTACTTGAGAGGGAGGATTACATATTCAGGAATACCTTGTTGAAGGATAAGAAATTATTATGCATCAGCTGCTCCATAATAGTGACCCTGGTCCACATTATTTCCTCATGGTAAACCAGAGATGGTTTCTCTCTTTATAAAAGTGTATCACATCTACTCTAGGGTAGGAGTGTGTCCCAGGACAGTTACCAGGATAGATTTTCTTCATATGTCCACACAGCTTTCTTTATCGTCAAGCCAAATTATCATGCACCACATGACTGGTAAACTGGTAATATCAGGCACCGCTTGGTCTTAGAGCTCCATTTCTTCTCCTCTGCCCATTACCAGGACTGGGGTCAAGAGGAGAAACTAGAAAAACTTGCAGAGAATAAAACAATTCCAGCAGTCAGAAGAACGATACGGATTATGACTAAGGAGTGACATGGAAAAGAAATGCCTTAGCAGCATGTGAAATGGTTTGCAGAGTTGATGTAATTGTCAGCATAGCTGTACACTTAAGTGCAATTCTGGTACTAATTGCCAGCTGAGCCCTGAGAAGCTACAGTCTTAGGCAGCTGAAAGGGCAGTCAGTAACAACCTGTGCATCTATGCAATAATTTCTGTATTTAAATTCTGAATGTCATGACAATTAGAAAGAAAAACACCACAAACCTGGGAATGTGTATAAAATTTCTCTCTGCAATGAAATCCATTAGAGAAAAATTAATTTTAATGTGATTTTCTGGCACCAGCTATTGATAGTGATGCAGAATATAAATATGAGTGGATTTTTTATTATTTTATTTACTAGTTCTAGCCTGCTTGCCCTATTCTCTTTAAGAAGTATGTGCGAGGGCCACTATTATTGTGAAGTAATTGACTGTGGTCAAAATTTAACCTCAGATATCAATAATCTTTACATACTTTTATTGATTTCATATTAAGTCCCCATTTCTTAAGATGAATACTGCCTTAGGCTGTAAGCAAAATATGTACAACTTGCACATGGTTAGGATAATATAATTATCTTCCTGAATATAAAATATGATTGTGTTGTTATGTGTCAGTTCACAAAAAGTATGGTACACATCTACATTTTCAGAATAAATGACTTTGTTTCAGATAAAACAAGGAGATTCTTTGTAATCTTACAAAGTTGTGTCAGTCCACAGAAGGTTTAATAACAGTTTCCTGCACTGAATGCAGAAATTATTGACATTTCATATAAAAATGGATAAAAAGCTGCACTGGTTTTGGCTGGGGTAGAGTTAATTTAAGTAGAATTATTCACAAATACAAGTTTCTAAAATATGAAGATGGAAACAGCTAAAGAAAGCTGCATCTCATGTGACCAAAGTAGAACCTTCAGAAACCTCCACAATTTTCTTAAAGTATGTGCATAAACTGACTCCAGATTTATTATAATTCTGTACATCACAGAGGCCACAAAATCCAGGTGGGTTTGCTTTCTTTTGATCTAAAATGATAAAATTGATGATGATATATATAAGAAATGCAATATTTCTGACTCAGCATTGAGGATTCAGAACTATCCCACTGACAGAAATGTTAGGTTTCCAGCACAGATGAAACACTGTCAAGTATAAAATAAGCAAACAAATGCAAACACATTTTCTGTGTGTGGTAATTAAAATCTGAGTCTGAACCTTATGAGACCTTAGAATAAAGGCAGCAATTACAGGATATATACTCCTTACTTGGGGATGGTGAGATGCAGAAATTACAGGAGGAGTCACAAATGGAAGGCAACCAGAAGATTTGCTGAGGAATTGTGGTGGGCTTGCTGTACAGCTGGATCCTCAAGGGGTCTGGTGCTTGCTGGCTCCCTTCCCCATGCTGCTGAGGATTTACTGAGCAGCCTCTGTTCCAGCTCTGTCCATCTGCCATCACGTCCACAGAGTCCTGGCAGAGGGATTGCTCTTGAATTTTTCACTAAGTCACAAAGCTTGTCAGCCACCACTGAGCCTTTCTGTCATAGAAGAATGGAAATAGCCTACCTAAAGTTCAGTTCAGCTGGAAACTGACTGATCCTACCAAAGGCTTTTGCAAGCTTTTCCCCTTAGGTTTCTTAAAATTTTTCACAGTGCATATTATAAGAAGCACTAAATCTTTCAACTGAACTGTTGGTAAACTTAAAGTATTCTTTATTCCACCTTAAAATACATAACATGCTCTGCAGATAGCAGAGGTTGGATAATAGAGCATGCCTGTATTTCCAGTCATAGTCTCAAGGCAACATCAAACTCCCATGAACTCAGAAGGCATTAGGTTTCATGACAGCATATGATTTATGTCTCAGCTCCCTAAAATTTTCTGATTGCTCCCTTCCAGTCAGACAGGGATGCTTTCTGGTTGTGGTGACTTGACCTTGGAGGGCTGTCAGTTACACAGTCAGCAGATCTTTCACTCCCCCTACTCAACAGGATGCAGAAAAAATTAGATTGAAATAACTCATGTGTCAAGACAAGGACAGGGAGATCACTTACCAGTTATCACAAGCAAACCGGGCAACTCAGGGGAGATTAATTTAATTTATCACCAAATAAAATAGATTTGGAGATTTGGATGCTGAGAAACAAAGAAAAAACTACAATTCTCCCCCACTTATTTCCAGGGTCAATTTTGCTCCTTCATCTCTGAATTCCCTTTCTTCCTCTCAACTCCAAATAGCACAGGAGGATGGGGAATGAGGGCTCAGTCAGTCCATAAGTATTCCTCTCTGCTACTCCTTCCTCCTCACACTGTCTCCCTGCTGCAGAGTGAGGTCCTTCCCATGGGCTGCAGCTTTTTAGGATGCACCAGCTCCAGTGTAGGCTCTCCATGGATCACAGTTCCTCCAGGAAACATCCACGTGCTGTGGCACGGTGTCCTCCAGGTGCTGCAGGGTGGATGCCTGCTCCAGCACCTGCTCCACTGCGGTCTTCTCCAGGGGCTGCAGGGGAGTGTCTGCTCAGGCACTTGGTACCTCCTCCTACTCCTTCAGCTCTCCCCTCAGGGTTATTTCTCTCCCATTTTTCCTCACCCCTCACTGCCAGGCAGCATTTTACCCTTTTTAAACACATTTTCCCCAAGGCACCACCACCTCGGCTACAGGGCCCAGCCATGCCGTGCGGTGGGGCCATCGGAGCTGGCTGGAAAGGGCTGTGTCCAGCACGGAGCAGCCCTGGCCCCTTGGCACAGAGGTCCTGAAGCACCCTCCTGCCAGCACCTGGGCACCTGTACACGTTTGCAATTTCTTTCCAATTCTCTGGTCTTACTGTATTTTTAACTCACACGTTATAGCCCAAGTAGCCTACGATCCATAAGTAAAATTCAAAATTACCTGAAGTTGATAAATTTAAGATAAGTAAGTTACCTTAATATAAGTATTTAAATAACCTATGCAGCCCCTATATAAGAGCCTAATAAAGTTCAAATATTTTCTGAAAAGTCAAATTCAAAAACTTTTTAGAAGCTGGGAGCAGAGAAATGTTGATGTTTGTGTCATGGCCTGGCACATGACTGAACAAAGGAGTTAATATGGGGGGGAAATGGATTTTCCTGCACATCTGCAGGATTTTATAATCATCCCATAGATATATTGTCAAAACCAAAATCAGATTTTTTGTCTGTGTGGTAAAGTACTACCTGAAAAATTAAGCAAATATTAAAACTGGCTCAGATAAGATACTTCCAGTATGAAGGGAGAGCTGCTAAACTACATTAACAATTGCTCTGCTAAAACCCTGAAAGGCCAAAACACCCCAAAAGCGATGAAAACAAGTGATTGATTTCTGCTTGAAATGTTTTTGTGCTGTTTTTCAAGGGCTTGAATGAAAAGCTGTGCTTCTCTCCCAAAGTGCCACGGTAAGATAAATAATAAATAGACTGCGGTGTTTGAGTCCTACAACAGAAAAAGTTCAAGGGCAGAGAGAGAAAGTGAAGGAAAGGAACTGGTGATCCAGAATTACACTCTACAGACAAATGGAAAAATTAAAGTTTATGTTAGTTTTAGTTAGGGTCTGTGTGGCTGGTTTCCTGTCATTCAGCCCTTGTATGAGTAGATCTTTCAAGAATACATCTACTTATTTTTTGCAATCTGACTTTGTATGAGTACATCACATAAACATTTTCATAATTATCATCTCACAATGTCAGCCAGAGTAATTAGCGAGGCGCTGCGCTAGCCTGTGAAAACTTCTTCTTCAAGTAAAAGGGAATTTCCAATTCAGATACATTATTTATGGTGACTGGTAAATGTTGGTTCTATAGAGAGTGCCCATTTTTGTCAGGCTCAGGCCTGTGTGATCTTGGAAACAGAGCTTGGGGTGAAGGACGTTGGAATAGTTAGTTCAAAATCAAAGGAGGGTTTAGCCACAGCTGCAGCTGCCACATATTTTTGCTTCCTGTCAGCTGGACTTTGGCTACAATGGAAACATGATGCTCAGGCCTCTCAGAACAACTCTTTAAACATAAATTGATACAACTCTGCTGTGCATTCTACATTGTAAGGTGATCAATAACAGTGTTCTGTAAATGCATAGCGATACACTGGGCCTTTTCTACCGTTGCCTTCGAAACAGAGCAAAGCTCACAAGTTGTGCCACTTGCTTTCTGTGGGTTCACACATTGTGTTGTCAATAAATATTAAATGAGTAAAGCAAATGTTCATGTTGGTATAATTTAAGCTATTGTGTTTGTTAGTAAACTCCAGTAGGTTAGCCTTCTCCTCTCTTCACTTCTTCGCATCTGCCCAGCACTTCAATGCAGTACAGGAACCACAGATACACAGCTCTTCATTCAGCTTTGTGTTTTCATCATCTTCCTCCTGGAAGCACAGCTCTCTGTGGAGCAGAAGGCAGCAAAGTTCTCTCCCTGCAGAGAAGTGGCACCTTCCAGACACAGAAAACACAGACATTTATTCTCTTTTGGGTGTATCTGCCTTGTGGAGTTTGGATCAGTAGCACAGTCCCAGAGTGCACCTCCCAGTCCCCCTTAGTGGTCCTGCTTTAATCCCAGTATGGAGGGGTCCCTGAACACATGAATTTGATTTGTTTTGCCTAAAACTAAGCTGGAAGGTGCAGTCCAATGCCAATAGGTGTGGTGCTCCTGGGACCAACTTTAACCTGGCTGAAGGAAGACATCCTAAAATGCATATTACGAGAATGAAAGATCCTCAGAACCAGCTACTTTACAGATCTTCTCAGTGCCTGCTAATGTGAACACAGGCTTTGTGGCGACCTTGCTCGACCTTGGCAATTTATTGCCAAGTTCTTATCTTTGCATCTTCAGATGTGACTTAGAGAAATTGTGGGCTCTGTGAAGTGAGCAGACACACTGTGCACAGTCAGCTCGGGGCACACATCCTATCAGCCAAGGAATATTTGGGCTATTTGAAATGGCAAAAGAGTGCTGGTTATTTGGCATCTCTCCCTCCCCCATATACAATGCTATTTTGCAGTGCTGGAACAGCACAAAAGTGGTTTTCTAGCACTTCAAGACATTCTGTCTGTTTTTCAGGTTGGACAAAACAAAGTATATGGGGAAGGAGCAAGGGCCTGGAGATTGATAACTTGCCCATTACTGGTTTTCATAAAGTCAAAAAAAGGGATCCTGGATTTTACTCAAGGCCAACCCTGGCACGAAACAATAAAGCATGGAGAAAACACAGTTCCTTAAATACTGCTACAAGCCATTTTATTATGAAAAAATGTTGGTTTTTTTAAAAATAAAGGGCTCACTACTTCGTGCCTTACCATGCAGAGTTTAAAATAACACAACAGAGCTTGGCTTTTCACTTCAAAAGAAAATGTTGCTGTGCTGAAACCATAATTGGAACATTATTACCCAGAATAAATTACCAAAGTTAGGAGCAATTGAGGGGTGGTGGAAAGATGCAGCAACAGAAGTTGCATGTCTCTGCGAATTAGAATGGTCGTTGTCACAGCTTTTATTTTAAGTGAAGCAGACTCTAAGCACTGGATTTTTAAGGAGAGTTTGGCAAGCTGTTGACATTTAGACGTCAAAATAGGCAGACAGGCTTTCCAGAGAGCCCCAAAGTGGAAACTGCTGGATGCTGGGCTCTCTCAAGCATAAGGCTCCTCTAGACTTCAGGGCATTTGGAGGCATTAGTGAAAAATCACTGGGCATACCCTAGACTGAGGACTTACCTAAACTTCCAGATGTCATTCCTCAGTTTCCTTGTTCCTGCTCTTCCAAGTTCAGCTTTTCCAAAGTAGTCTGTGTGTCAATACACAAAACATATACAGTAGCTGGATGAACAAACAGTAGTTAGTAGATGCCAGTCTGTATCTAGCTAGGACATTGATAAGGGCAGCGCAGTATCTCCATATGCAGCATTTTTTTTCCTAAGTGAGACTGGACTTTTGTATCTTATGAGTCAACAAATTTATAAATAAGTCTTTGAACCAATATATGAGGAGAACCTATTTTTATATCTTCATATTAAATTCCTTCTAATTGCATATTATATTTCCTTTTCTAATTGTGTTTTTATAATATTAAAAAGATTACCTATTTTTTTAACATAGCTCTTGCTGTATCTCATTAGTCAGATAGCTCAAATTGATAATAAGACATTTGAAATAGCAACATCATGCTGTTGTAGTGCTAGATTACTTTATTTCTCTCTCCTAGTGGAAAAAAAGACTTTTTAATATCAGAAATGTATGCTCTTTTGTCTAGCCATAAAAATACAAACTTTTTGAACCAAAAATAAAAATTAGTTTATTAATAACTTATCTCACTTCTAATCCTTTCTTGGGAAGGCATGCCACACATCATTCCTCCTAGATAGCATAAATTAACTGGAGCCTTTTTCTCTTTCTCTACAATAGTCTATAGAAAATGGAAGCAAATCAGCTCTATTGTTTTCTTCTTAGATGTCTAAGAGTATATGATAGAATTATAATGGATTGTTAGTTATGTATCATAGGTATTTGTAAGCTGCTTTTTAACTCAGCATCTAAATGCTTAAGAGAAACAGATGTTTTTCTTCAAAGGGATAGTTGCATCATCTTTTTAAAAAACACAAAGCCAAGTCCACATAAGTGTTCGTTGGGGGAAGATTTTTCAAACTGAAACCTTTTAATCTTACAATAATGTAGGAAAAAAATCACTACCAGGACAGAGATATTTTAGAAGAGTTTATAGCCTACGGGAGTCAGTCTGCAAATAACGAACGTGTACAGCAATAGTTCTCTAATAAAATATATGCTCAAATGCACTTGTGCTGTTCATCATCACTATGACTACAATGTTCCTCACAGTTCAGCATCTTTCGTTTCAATTGTACACTAAAATAAATCAGGGACGTGACAAATTGGGTTGTCTGGACCTGTGGCTCTGGTTAGCATCAGCTGTGTTGTTTCTTAACATGCCAGCTGTGCTGCGGCCAGTGTCTCAGATGAGTGGGGAGATCTGCTAGGCTCCCTGTTGAGGAGCTTTCAGACTCTTCCCAACTCCAAAAATGGAGTCCTACATGACAGATGAGGTTTTCTTTTTTCTTCCTGGCCCACCATCTGAATTGCAGGGAGGGTTTTCAGGAAGTCAGTGAAGGATGTGGCTTTGACAGCTCCAGGTACTGCAGGTTCTCAGAAGGCAAACAGAAGTTGGATTTTGATCCTGCCTAGTGGTGCCTAGTGAAAGGAGACCGACACCAAATCCACCTCCTAGACTTACACATTGATTTGTCCTTTTTGGTTTTCTTAGTAGCAAGCCTGTCCTTTCACAATCTTGAGTGAGTGAGCAGCACGACCTCAAATTATGGGTTTTGTCCAGAAGAGGAAGTGAAGATCTAGATAAAAAAGCCCATCCTGATGGTGTGGGAGACTCCTGTATGTTGAGGCTGTGAAAAGTACATGTGCAGTCTGGAGGGCAAATTCAAAGTGCCTTGTTTCTTAATGTGAGAAGAGTTTAACATTTTATCCTCAGTTACGCTGACCAGATTTGGCTCTGAGCTCATCCAGCAGCAGCCATGCCAGAGAAACTGTGATATTGTACAGCATAAGGAGACTTTAACAGCCCTTCCACCATTTGTTCCCAGGGATAGACTCCTGCTAGAAGTGGATATAATGTGAAAAGATGGTATGGATGGGAATCTATTTCAAGCAAGAGCCTTTATGCCCAGCAGTGCATGCCAGGTGTATCTCTGGGGGCACTGGCACCAAAACACCTGATACATCCATCTGGAAAACTCTCCTGCATGCTAAAATGTATTTCAATATAATGTGCATAAGTAATATAGATGTTGCACGTTTCAAACACCTCAAAAGACAGAGAGAAATATGAAACTGAGAAACTGTGATATATGTCCTCTTGCTCAATTTAAAACATTACGCTGAATAAACAGAAACATTTCTTATTCCAAGAATGGAGTCTTAAAAGCAGATTAGATGTTACATCATTACTACAAATTCGCTTAAACATTCTTTTACAAATGAGTTATCACAGTGATACTGGTTACTCATCTATACAAGATTTTAAAAATGCTCCATAAAATTCAACTCAACTATCAAAAGCATCTTATTTCTCACTTCCCATCAGCCTTCATGTGAAAGTTCATTGTGCGCAGATTGAAATTCAGAACACGGTTCAGAACAAGTTCTCTTTCCTTTGGTAGCAATCCTATTGTCAAGCTCAACACGACATTCAGAATCATGTTGTTCTATTCCTGAAGGAATATAAATATCCAGAGCTGTGTCAACAATAAGTCCACTACAGACCACGATAGCAGGCATAGAAAGTGCTTTGGTAAAATATGTTTTTTTAGAGCAGTCTGCACTTTTTGTGGCTCTGATGCAATTCCATTTCTCTCTTTGTGAAAGGAAGAAGTGCAGTAAGTTCAGGGTCTTGTGAGCTAAAACTCCTTTCATCATCTCAAGCATCAGCATAGCATGTGTGACTTGATGAAGAACAAAGGGATTAATGTTATTCTGAAAGTTAACTATGACTCACATCAGTATCCACAACATCATGTCTTTTGGGGAGGGAGGGAGGAAGTAATCAAATATAAATAACATTTCATGTCATCTCTTGGGATGGCACGATAGTCATATAATTTCTCTCCGTGTAAGATGGAGTGTATCTCTCTTAATAGTTCTAGCTGGTGCTTTCATATTGATTGATATATTTCAGACAATTTAGCTTGCTCCCTACTTACAAGCAATTAGTATCACTTCCCGACATAAAACACATATCCTTGGGCAGGGAGAAGGACTTATTTCAAGCTTACAAGTTTAGAAGCATCCTGTGATACAGACAAAATTCCACATTTACAAACTGTGTATAATTGAGGCTGTACTGCAATACCTACTGAACTCGTACCCTAATGCCATCCATATTTTCTACAAAACAACCCCAACCATTGAACACAGAGCAATGCTGTTTCAGGAGAATATGCAGCACTGTATGTTGGATGTGTTTGCACCAGCCATGTGCCTCTGAAAAGGAAAAAGTAACACCCCTTCACACTCCAGCTGAGAAACTGGGATATGTTAGGATACAACTGGGACTCCAGGTATTTAGGTAAGTTGGCAGTGAGGTTTCATCCCTACAGCAGCCATCTGTACCTGTGCCAGGAGGCAGAGCAGCCCAGAGGGAAAGCCCTGCAGCCTGCTGATGGCCTAGGAAGTCTGGAGAACAGTTCCCGGCCACTGCAACCCTGCAAAGCTGTGGTGGGAGCATCCCACAGAAGCGGCTCAGTCTTTAAACAAGTACTTTTAATCAGTCAGAAGCAGTTGGTCTTCAAACAAATTAATGTTCATTGCAATATACCCATCTAGGGAAAGAGACACAACATTTCTTGAGTGGAAGCAGGGACAGGAGGCACTGATGTCTACAAAGAAATCATGTAATTACACCAAGTCAAGAGATCTGCTCTATCTGCAAACATTTCTATTCATCTCCTATCTTTCCAGATAGAAATTTCACATTTCATATAAAGAGATTACTTATTAAATCACTCTGTCAAAAAGATTGAAGCCAGATTCAGACCTTTATTACAGTTGTATAAGTGATGGAAATGCCAGCTTTGTACAGTTACCTTTAAAAAAAAAAAAAAAGAAGGCAAGACATTGTGAAATCATCCTAATTCACTACAAAAACATTATTATGCAGAAACCAAAAATGCCATATTTCCAGGTACTCTCTATTCAAGGTGCATCAGCTGTCACTTGTCACATAGAGTGACAGCTCACCCAACAGGTCTTGTTCTTACCTTGAAAACTTCCATCAGACAGACAGAAACACATGGAACAAAATAGCGGATGCTCTGGACAATCTAAATCCCTAATAGTCTCATATTTCTGGGCCCAAATGTAATCATATTAGACACGTTCCTCTGGAAATGTATTCATTTGGCTTTATTATCCACCAAAGGAAATTTCACAAGGTTCTGGAAATCCAATAAACCTCCCATTTATGAGTCATGGCTTGCAAATACTTAGAAATGTGCTCCATTGGAAGAAGCATATTACTATGTTAATGGACACTTACTGAGCTTCCATGAGGTTCATAAGTTCTTTCTGAATTTTTATGGAGAAACAAGAGAAGAATGTATCATAATTTAAGCATGTCATTACTCTAGACCATAGTATCTCACTAACCTTAAAGTGAATTAGGTTAGAGTTGGCACCTTGTCTAATTCTTCTTTTATATGCCACAATCACTGTTTATGTTAATATAATATACAGTTCCTCTTTCTCCTTCTTGACAGTTCTGTTTTTCTAAGTATATTGTTACATATTAACATAATGATAATGTAATTGCTTTTGTGCTTGTAAGCATTATATATAATGCGGATCAAGAACAATGCAATCTGTCTGTGTTGTGTAAACATTAAAATAACTAAGAAAATTAAGTTTGGACTGTTTGGTAATGATACATGAGTGAGAAATATAGCTGTTCATAACAATGCATATGGCTATGCTTGAGAAGGCTAACTGTATAATGATAGAAATCAATGTACAGCATGATGAAAATGGTTAATAAACTTTGAAAAGTTATGCAAAACCAGAGTATGAGAACAGCAGAAGGCTGGAGAAAATTAGACTGAGAAATACAATAAAATATAACAATAAAGACAAGCTTATGTAATTCTGAATTACACGCTGTCACAAGCACAGGGAAGCAATAGTCCCTTTCTATATGACTTCAGTGGGCTGACAAACTGTATGGTGCCTCCACTTGTGTGTTTCTGCAACAAAAATTAAAACAAAATAAAACTGACATTACAGAAGCCCTTGACAAAAATGTTTGAGAATATTTTACCATATAATGTACTACTAAAACCAGTCATTGGGGACAATTAAACAGCATAAAACATGTCATTCTTTAATCTGCTTTTGCATTTTGATTAAAAATTGCAGATAACAACGTGAAGGGTATTCTCAAAGCAAACTAGGGCTCAAATGAGCCCTAGTACTCATTAACTGAAGATTAAATTTAAAGCAAACTGAATACCCATCTGATGCAGAATACAGAGTGCTGTTGGGGCAATGGAGATCAAGTTCAATGAAATATTTTATATTTTTGCCTTTGAGGATGACAAAAGCTAAAAGCAGGATTGAAATATTGTCATGATTTTATGAACACAGTGGAAAATCTGCAGAACTGAGTCAGGCATGACCTTCCTGGTACCCCCAGGCACATACAGGTTACTGTGCTGGGAATTAGCTGCAGTTTAAATACAATTTACTGACAAAGAACCAAAACAGCCTGATCAATAAGTGAGAAAAGCATTTATCAGCATCTGGAAATCGCTTTTACTGATCAGCAGTTAGTCTGGAAACATTTGAAGAAGAGAGACGTCAACAGATTAGAAGAAACTGAGAAAAGGATAACAAACTGATTAATGTACTAAAGAATTGATTCATTAGGAAAGATTAAAAGATATGAAGGTGCTAACTGACGGCTCATATTTTATTATATAAGCCAAACAAGAAGAAAAATTGTTTGGAATAGAGGACTGAGAACAAGTGATATGGGCAAACAAATTTGTGCCAATCCTGAGAATGGTTTGAAGCTTCCCCTACTGTTCCTGCCACCACTCTGAATAAATGTCAACAGAAGGTGCTAGAGTTGGGAGGAACTCAAGTGTGATGGAAAAGCATGTGTTTGAAACTGGGTTTTGAAAAGTAAGGACTCTGTTTTGCAATGGCTACAGAATCCTTTGTGTCCCATGGTTGCTGCTAGAAAAAGAAATCTCTTGGTATCCTGGTTTTCCCAGCAGCAAAGTGGTTCAGTAATATTTCTCAACTCATGGAGACATTGTGACAGGAAATTCAATGAGAAGAAATATATATTCAGCTTAGTTCTTAAAATTCATCTTATAGACCCAAATAGCTTTCAGTCATGCCTTTTGACTGAATAAAGATATTCTGGGAAAGAAGAGGCAAAACAATAGCAAGAAGAGAAACAGATCTGGCACCATGGTGAATGGAAAAGGGACAAGCATAAAATCTAGGGAAACATCTGAAAAATTAAAGATTAAAATAAGAGGAGGGGAATAGAGAAGAACTATAGGAGTGGGGTAGAAAATGCAAAACAGAGTGGCATAGTACAAGGGAAAGAGTTCTCATCTTCCTAAGAATAATCAGCCTAAGCACTCTGCTGCCTCAAAAATTGGTGAGACATTGAGGCAGCTTTATGCACTGGAAAAGGACAAAGCTGAACAGGGCAGTAGGGTGCTGGGGGGGCAGTAAAATGGCCACTGCACCACTGCCTGTGTTGCTTGCCCCAGAGTCTTGATGAAGTTACATGGGCAGGGAAAGGGCACAAGTAGCAATCAGCCTTCTCTTTCCCAGCTCTTAGGAGCAGCAGCATCAAGCCCAGCTTTACTGAGCTCTTGCTCTCCTCTCACTCTTTCCTCATTACTGTGACAGCAAATTCAGTTTGGCCTAAACTGGCTTTTTTTTCCCCCCTAGCTTTGAGTGGGGTTAGATACTTGAATCACTTGATCAAGCTCCTGGATCAAAATTCAGACATGTGAAACTTTGATGGAGGACAAGAACTGATCTGAGACTGGTACCACATATTTGGTCCTGGGCGGAAAGAAGCAAGAGAGTACTATGTTAAACAATCCTTCTGTTCAGCTGAGAGCCTCCCAGGCAAGAAAACCTCTCCACAGTTATGTTTGCATGATAAGTGTGGCAAGAACAACCTGTGCGGGGTCTGCTGGAGAGACTCCCAAATCTGACATCATTGTAAATCCTGGGCCATGCATCTGATTCCTCAGAAGACTGCTCATCTGAAGAACTCAGGAGTTAACACAGAGGAAAGTTTGTGGTGCTGAAAAGCTGAAAAAAATTTGAATTAAATACAGATTTAATAGATAATGAGCTATGTATGAAACTAAATGACATAGTCAGTGCCACCTGGTTCTTTCCTGGTTTTCCACTCATTTTATCAGGATACAGTTGGACTATATACTGAATATCCTTATTTGTATTATCCAACTTGAAAATACTGAAGGTGGCAGATTTAGGTAGGTGTCATTTGAGATTTTGGGCGCAAACCCCCTAAGAGAGACATAGATTAGTTCAACTATTGGATAAATTGAGTACTTTTGATCAAGTAACAAAAGTGAAATAGTTTGTATGAGACAACTCCTGAGTCTTTTGTTGAGGCTGATTCTAGGTTTCGTTAGACAACATCTTTGATTTAAAACCAGAGGCAATGGGCACGAAGTGAAACACAGGAGGTTCTCTCT
The DNA here is from genome assembly GCA_013390105.1 of Tichodroma muraria. Lineage (NCBI taxonomy): Eukaryota > Metazoa > Chordata > Aves > Passeriformes > Sittidae > Tichodroma > Tichodroma muraria. The sequence continues at coordinate 48,454 of WAAG01087428.1, read as the reverse complement.
GAACATCAAGAAACATATTTTCACATTTTCACTGTGAGGGTGACCAAGCACTGGCACAGGTTGCCTAGGGAGATTTTGGAGCATCCATCCTTGGAAATATTAAAAACATTTGGACACAATTCTGAGTAATTGGCTCAGAGTGGCCCTGTTTGAACATGGTGAGTTGGACAAGATGACCTTTAGAAGTCACTTCGAGCCTCAACATTTTAGTGCTTCTTTGATTCTGTGAACACTGTTCCAGTTTATAATCTTAATATTTTTGATGTTTTCTTTACAAGCGCAGGAGTTGGGGAGGTCTTTTTTTGGGAAAGTTGAGACTAATAAGTACAATTCTCTGGCAAAATACCTGGGAAGAGCAGGAGCCTACTGTCTGATGCACAAGGCCGCAGGGGGCTCCAAACAACTCTTTGATGGTTTCACTAAATTATAGATCTCTGCTCTCCGAGACAAAATAAAACAGTGCTTTCACAATTAAGTGTATCTGTATTGTATCCAGATCTCTGGGAAATGAAATCGCTCTCACTGCTCTGGTAGCTTCTCTCTGTTCGTTCATATTCCCTGTTTCCCTTTGTCTGTACATCTTCATTTCTACAACTACTGGGGAAAAATTGGGGGAGGGCAGAAATTGCGTGTGCATCAGCAGGGGACTTAAAAACTGCTGGTGGTATTCAGGAGTTCACCAAAGATGACAATTTTCAACAATCTGTATAGCTTCCTACTTTCACAGAAGAGCAGTTGGAGGTGAGCGAAAGTGAAATTGTTGGATAATTGCAATAAAGTTACATTTACTTGCCAAAGATGGAAGTTACCAAACATGGCAGAGTTTAGTGTGATCCCAAAGACACACAGGATCTGTCATTTTGTTGGTGTGGCATTCCCTCCGTCTGCAGCAATTTGCACCACAGAAGCAGCTTGCTCAAATTCTTTCTGAATTCTTTTGCTTTTAAAACTGGCAGGAAAGTGTTTAGGGTGTGTTTTTTTTTTTAATACATATATCAGGGAACAGAATAGAAATGAATACCCAGCTGGCATAGTGTGAATTTGCCAATCAAGCATGACTGTATCACTCACTTTAAACTAGCTAGAGATGCTTCCAGACAGATAGCACTGCTCAGATGTGGCTTTTCTAGATAAAAAATGGCATGTCATTCATCCCTGGAGTCAAAAAATAACCACAACAGCAAAAAGCCAAAACCAAATCCCATAAGGTTTACTTACAATCTACCTGGACTTCTTTCACACAAAGGGCAAATCATGCCTGACAAATTTGGTGTCCTTCCACCATGGGGTTAGAGGAGTGGTGGATAAGGGAATAGCAACTGACATCATCTATCTGGACTTCTGCAGAGCATTCGACACTGTCCTGCACAACATCCTTGTGACTACATTGGAGAGACCTATTTTGATGGATGGACCACACATGGGATAAGAAACTGGCTGGGTTGCCACATTCAAAGGGTTGCAGACCATGGCTCAATGTCCGGTCGGAGTCCAGTGACAAGTGATGTTTTCAGGGGTTGGTGTTGCAACTGGGGCTGTTTAACATCTTTGTTGGCAACAAGGACAGGGGGATTGAGGGCACCCTCGGCAGGTCTGCTGGCATTGCCAAGCTGTGTGATGCGGCTGACACGCTGGGGGGAAGGGATGCTACCCAGAGCAACCTGCGCAGGCTTAAAAGGTGGACCTGTGTGAACCTCATGAAGGTCAATGAGGCAAAGCACCTGGATCAGTGTTGGAATCAAGCAGGATAAAGGCCTTTGCCTAAGGCTATGGGAAAACTCATAGCTATGGGGAGTGAAAGCTCACTCCTATCACCCCCTGGGAGTTAGTACGTTAATGTCTCTGGAGTTCTCTGTTTCCCTTGTTCTTTATTGGTTTATGTCCACTGAAGTAACTTTAATATTCTTAATTCTCACCTCCCATTGGAATCCTTCCCTCAGACTCCGCCGCTGACCTACCCTATATAAGTTACTGTTTCACCCTGGCCCTCACCTTTTTCTGGTGCATGCCATACAGAGTTGCCCTTGTACATGTTTGTTGTTTTAACCATTAAAGCCTCTTTTGTTTTCAGGTCACCAAATCGTGCTTGTCTCTCTTTTTATTCACCACCTAGGGACTTTCAGATGACAGTTCTGAGGTAGCACACGGCCGTACCACCCGGCCCCGGCGTGTGACAGATCGGGGCAATCCCAAGCACAAATTCAGGCAGAGAATGGATTGAGAACAGCCCTGAGGAGAAGGATTTGGAGGTGTTGGTTGATGAGAAGCTCAACCTGAGCCAGCAATGTGCACTTGTAGCCCAGACAGCCAAACACGTTCTGGGCTGCATCAAAATCAGCGTGGCCAGCAGATCAAGGGAGGTGATGCTCCCTCTCTGCTCCATTCCTGTGAGATCCCACCTGGACTACTGTGGCCAGCTCTGGGGCCTCCAAGATAAGAAGGACGTGGACTTGCTGGAGCAAGTACAGAAAAGAGACACAGAGATGATCAGAGGTTTGCAGCACGTCTTCTATGATGACAGGCTGAGGCAGAGTTGTTCAGCCTGGAGAAGGCTCCAAGAAACCTTATAGCAGTCTTCCAGCATCTGAAGGGGGCCTACAAGAAAGCTGGAGAGGGTCTTGTTGCAAGGGTTTATAAGGATAGGAGAAGGGGCAGCAACTTTAAACCACAAGAGCGTGTGGATGTCCCATCCCTGGAAGGCCAAGGCCAAGCTGGATGGGGCTTTGAGCTACCAGGTCTAATGGAAGGTGTCCCTACCCATGGCTGGAGGATTGGAATCAGATGGTAGTTAAGGACTCTTCCATCCGAAACCATTATATGAGCCCAGCATATAGTTTGCCTGTCTAAACTGAAAGACATGGGGAATTGAAACAAAGTTGTAAATTCATTTGGGAGCTCCCTACAGTGGACTACCCACTGCCCTGGAAGAGGGATGTTTGAACTGGGAGAAGTACTGTTATTGTTAAAATTTCTTCTGAGACCTATAGTTTGTATTTGCATGTTTTTTCATTGTTGTAGATGTGGAAGTGGACACAAAGAGCTGTGCAAGACTGTTAATAGAAAGGAGGTTCAGAATACACTGAAAAGATGACCACATAATCTTGAGGACTGGAATAAAATTAATGGGATGAAATGCAATAACAGAAAAGATACAGTCATGCACTTAGATATTTATAAAAAGCATTATTATTATTATGGACTGTCACGACAATGACAAACACAAGGAGTAGCCTGTATTTGTCACTCACAGCATGACCTGAAACATTAGTGAGATTTGGTCATATAAACAACAGATTGGCTGTATTAGAAGAAGTAATTTTGGAAGAAACCAGGAGAGACTATCTCCATTGCAGAGACTGGCAATAGTCTGTGAAAAGCTGTTACAAACTGCAGCTATGCTAAAGAAAGCTGGATCCAAACATTATCTAGTGCAGTAAAATCTGAGTTACAGAAGCTCTGTTTTACAGGAGGAGACTAATAAAATGTACTGACAGGTTAGACCAGCAAAGACTGGCTATGACTACTGCCTATAAATGTATTACAGATTTAAATGCAAGGGAAAGAGAAATGACTATCTGGAGCACTGGATGGCACAAGGACAAATGGGTATGAACTCGTCTTGAATGTGTTCGAGATGAGGGCTGTTCTGGTCCAGCCCTTCAGCAAGAGGTACAGGAAAACAGCATATTTAGTGTAAGATGGATCTAGATGTGTTTAGGAAAGGAGTTATACAGAGTATTTGCTCCTACAACAGCAAAATACTACCTTCAGAACATCTCTGCATTCCCATGACCCAAAGATCCTGAAGATTCATCTGCTTAGCAGACCAGACTGCAGCATGCAAACCTAGAAAGCTTTGAACATCTTGGCCAGGGCACCTCAGTAGCCCAGTTTCATCAGCACCAGTTCCATTTGAGTTAATGTGACCCACCTTCCTGAGGAGCAGAGCTCTTCTCACATCTAACATGACCAAGTAATTACAGAAGAACATATACTTGACAGAGGCAGCCAGTGCTGAACCCCCTATGCCAAAAGGAAATTGCTGTCTTAGTAATACAGGACTTAGTCTTCAATGCTGTATTTAAACAAACAACAATCTGACTTTATGTCTGACCACTGTACCTCCCCAAAGCTTACTCCTGGATTTATGGCCTTGCTCTTGACTGCTCTGGTTAACAAACTGCTCAGAGGTCTCCTCACATAAGAGCTATACCTTAGTGCAAGCCAGATCTCCTCACACAAACTCTACACTTTACAGCCCATCAGCGGTGTGTAGCAGCGAAGAGATCAAGGAAAAAGGCAGTTTTTATTCCTGAAAAACAAATGGTTTGCACAGTGGATTGAAAAACTCGCCTGAAACGTGACAACTGAGATAGGAAAAAATCTTGTCGAATGTAAAGCATTGTCTTGTGTTTTCACTATATAGAAACAGTCACTGTGCTGTCAATTTGCACAAAGCTTTCAGCCACACAGGCACATGCTGAGCATCTGCACTCAAGGTAGGTGACTGGTACCTTTTACCCGTGCAGTGCCTCTGACCTCTGAAGTGTCTCCATGTAAGGGACTGGAAAACCCGTAGATAGTGAAAGCACTCTGTGACAAATCTCACTGCCTTCACCGTAAACATATTAATTGACTTGGACTGGTGCAAATGCTCCCGCTGTACATGCTGGGCTTCCGTTCAGTAAAAATTAAACACAACCCTTACAATTAATAGAAGAGATGATCTCTTTGCTTTCTTTCCCAACCCCACTCACGCCGGCTTATTAGCGAATAACAAAAAGCCACCCCGGACAGTGACAAACGCTGTGCCAGCGGTCCTCCTTCCTCGACGCCCCAGGGGACCCTGGCTGCTCCATTCACCCATCGGTGCTATCCCAGCACGCCTGTCGCCTGTGCCCGCTACCGGCCCGGCCCGCACCGGGACGCCGCACCCGCTCCCCGCGGGGGCGGCCCCGCCG
>WAAG01087428.1:13925-42737 GCA_013390105.1 Tichodroma muraria | reverse complement strand
GGGCTGCCCGCATCCCGCCCCCTCCTCCGCCGTCCTCCCCCCGCGCTGCCCCGTGCCCGTCCTGCCGCTGGCAGAGGGTGCGAGCCGGGCGGCAGCCGTGAGCGCAGCCCCTGATGGCTCACACGGGCTGTTTCTTGGGTCTCACTCTTGCTGTGAGCAGCCCAGACACGGGGTAGCCTCTCCGCCCGTCCGTCTGCCGGCTGTTGTATTCACTCTGGATGAGATGCAGGCAGCAAAATACCTCGTGATGTGCGTAGAATAAGCTATTTTTTTGGTTTTTCCCTGCTTTGGTTGCATGACATACATAATATACATAATTATACATTGGTGTTGTAAGATTGCAACGTGGTTTGTCATGACAGCAGGACATTTTCTTGGATCTTGAGGGATATGATGGTTTTGAAGTAGAACAAAGTAAATACATGCAATATAAAGTTTACAGGTTTTTAGAAAGATTTGTTTGTCTTCTAAAACTACTACTTAGAAAAGGGAATTTATTTTTTCTTCTCTGAAAAATGTCTGTGCATGCATGCCTCCTCCTGCCTTTTAAAATGATAGGTTTATTCCACTGCACAAATCGCCGGCGAGAGCTGTGCAAAGTGCCTTCTCCAAGGTGATGAAGGTTTCTCGCCCTGTGCGCAGAGCCCCCCGCTCCCATTGTCTTCAGCGGGACTGGAAGGCAATTTACGCGTTGGAAGGAACTCTCGGTGCCTTCCAGGGTAAGGTCCCCAAACTGTACCAGAAATTCCAAGAAATGAGTGAACCGAAGAGTGATCTTCCTCCCAATTACATTTTACAATACGGATAATGCTGCTAAAGCAGGCTATCAAATTCCCAGACCAGCAAACTGTGGCACAATGGTCTTGCAATATAATAAATCTGCTACACATGCTTGAAATGCTCCTTTACATTTTACCCAGTTTAGATATACACTGTGTTACTGTGTGATACCACAATGATACTGTTTTGCCGCTGCTGCCTGACTTTTCATTCTATTTGTATGAATACAATGGTTATTTTTAAAGAGAGGTTAATAGGTTAATGTGCCACTGGCGTTAGCGGCTTACCCATCAGAGACATGTGGGTCATTAGACCATGCCATGAGCATAAATCAGTGGGATTAAATATGGAAGGCTGCTGAAATGTATGAGGAAGTTTCAAAGATGATATGGAACGCAAGGATATCATTATTTAGAAACCATCAGAGAAAGAGGGCTTTCCAGCCTGGAATTAGAAAACCCTATGCTATATTGAAGGCATTCAGCATGATTTGCTTCTACTAAAAATAGGCACAAGCAAATGTATGTGCTATATACATACTTGTGGCAGGCACTCTTTTCAGTGTAACTCCAAAAATAAGGAAGGAAAATTTTGGTTTTAATGCAGTAGTCAGATTCTGCTGTGTGTTAACTATGTTAACTGTTTCATGCAAAATGGCAGGGTTTCAGTATCTGGTGACTTTATTTTGAAAGAGCTAACATCAACACACAATATCTGGGTCAGATTTTCACCTCACTTACCTTTGCACAGCTTCATTAACTTTTACTGAAGGAGCTACTCCCTGAAAAAGATGAGTTTCCTGTATTTACACATGGGGCCAGATGTTGGCATTAGCACCCTTCTCAGTGGACTGCTACCACATACATTATACTGAAAGTTAAACTTGAAAACACTACTACTACTCCTTCAAATGACTGCACTCTCTAATTTGCTTTCCATATTCATAGAAGCAAAATGCTTCTCATTTCTTCTGCTGTTTTGCAAGTTTAATACGTGCGTCAGTTTGACCTGCTGCCTTAACTGGTTTTTTGTACTTCTTGAGATGGTTCCTGGGCTGGTAACATTTTATCATTGTTAGATTATATAGCTACCTTTATTTATTTGTTATTTCTTTTCAGAAATGCTGAAGTCCTCTCCTTTATTACTACAGAATATGCTTCTTAAGAAAGAGTTTGCTGTAACAAAAGAACGTTGCAAGGTGGAGGACACAGGCAGACAACATGAACATTAAGATGGCTTTTTCAGCCTTGATTCTGCTCCTGTGACACATGCATCGCAGCTTGGCCTTCTGTTAAATTATGATATAATTGCATCATCCCTGGCCAAGGGAAGAACATTTGATAAAGTGATTAGAGCAGGAAACAGAGAATTAAGACGTATCTGGAGTTAATTGACAATGTGGACTTGCGTGTGTTTGTTCATCTGTCAGTCCATACTTTGCTAAGCTAGTGAAATAAAATAACCCCATTTTACCCACAGTGGGGTAAAAACAAAATAGGTATTTCTTTCTGGAGATGAGAGTCCTAGGCTGGTGTTTTGGAGATGTTATATTATTCCCAGCACTACCTGTAGTCTTCTGTAACATTTCCGATCCTCCCTGACTGTCCATGTGCTGGTGGTGTGATGCTGTGCTCAGGCTCTGGGGTAGCTGTGTCCTTAGTAAACAGGCTGTGGACTACAGGGGGCTATTGAGCATCCTATGTGTGAAGGTAAGTACAACATGCAGCTCCTTCCTGAGCTCCTAATCTGATGGTGCTCTCCGGAGACGCAAACTGCGCGTGGGCATCGTCAGCTTCTGTTTGAGTCTGGTTAAATCTCTGGTGTGAGATATGCTCTGGTAACCTGTGGAGCCACAGGGGTTGCAGTTGGATCATAGCTGACCAAACGCTGCAGATTTAGGTGGAAGGTACACAGACTCAACGAGATATTGCTCAGTGCACTGCTATGGATGTGTACACCCAGGATTTTAATTAACAGGGATATGCTTGTGTTGTAAGTCTTTCAGTGTGCTGTTCCCCATGTGATAAAATAAGCTTGCTAGGAACGATTCTATGCACCACCTGTGAGTCTCACAGACTGTGTGCTGCCCCTGCTTTTCTTAAGATCTCTCTGAGTGAAATGAGTAAAAATAAAGTTGTTTCAAGGTAGCTTATTGAGGATTGGATGAGCAAGATGAGATCCTGTTTAAATGCAAATATGGTGCATTTGTTTCCATTACTTTCTTAGGTGCCTTCATGTCTGTCCTCCAGATCCTGTAGCAGGAATCCCCCAGGCTTACTATAGCTGGACGCCTATTATGGTGCTATATTATGGTGCTGTTGTAGCTGTTTTTCCTTAGGATAAGATGGGGTCTAAAGCTACTCATATCTGGTATGTCTACATTTGAGGTGAAGCCTTAAGATAATTAGTGAGTTGGCCAAAATGAGTTTTTATGTTTAAACTATGGTGTTGTATGAAGCTTGGAGATCCAGGCTGTCCAGGCTGTAACAAGGGAGAGTGAACACAAGCGTGTAGCTCCCTTGGCCCAGTCCATGTGGCAGATGTGACCATGGATTTTGGAGGATATAAACCTCGGGCACTACTGGTCTCTGGAGCTCAGCCGTGGTTTCTGCCTGGGCTCAGTGGGAGCTCTGTGAACCAGAATGAGATGTGGCCTCAAGACTGGCTTTCATCTGTGCTTATCAGCTAGAACAGATATACCCTTTGTGCTTTTTCTCAAATTAAGTGGATGAGGGTTTTTTTTTGGTATATCATTCTAAGTTGCATGGAGCAAAACCAATTTGTGCTAAAGATATGCAGCCATGTTGGTGAGAACATTAATAGCAAGGGGTGTAAGGGAAATACAGGTTCAGGTAAATTTTCATATTTTAAGAATTACATGTTGTTTTGTGTTTGCATAGTTACACTTGATCTGAAATGGTAGACAGGACTAGAATAATTGGTTATTTTATCTATGATACTATGAGTTATGTTCCTGTAAATGAATTATAACAGTCAAGCCAAATAAAATGTGATATGTGTTTTTGCCAATTGAACTTCTGAAGTAAATGATCTAAACTCAGTCAGGTTACATGTCACTTAGAGAAACTATCATAAGGTGTGAATATAAATCAACTATAAGTAAAAATTAAAACCAATTATTTAAAAGAGAAATTAAAACTCAGACAGTATCATGCATATATTTGTTTCCCTTTAGTGTGATTGCCTAGACATGAAATGTTCTTGCAGTGCAGATTCTTATGCTGATTAAAGAGCCAAAAGGTAATTAAAGTAGAATCGAAAGTGTCAGAATAGCAGAAAATCATCTTGTAACAGGTGTCACTCCATCACTGTCACTAGTGGGAACCGGTAGTGTGATGGAGCAATTGAGGCTTGGCTGAGGGGATTGGATTGAATCCAATTTCTTTATTGGTTTTTTGAAAAGAGGAAAAAGGAAGCTGTGTTTGTTGTGGAAAATACTGCTAAGGAAACTCTTTCTGTACCAAGATCTCTCTGATAATTCCTATTAAGGGGAAAACAAGAAGTCTGGTCGTTTTTTTCCTGTTGATGTAAGGATAACTTTTTTATACTTATATCGTGTCAGTTTTCTTCTAGAGTTGATAGTAGACTGGATAAAGGGGAGAGTTACTGTTTGCTTGGACTTGAACAAAAAGGAAGCTGTGGCCAAGAACTTTGGGTAGAGAGGTACAAATGCAGAGAATCTGACCGATATTGACAGGAGTCTGTACCCTTTTGCTCTAAAGAGGTCTTTACATTTCTCCATTGATCCATCAGCTGAAAGCGCTCGTGACTTTTCCAGCCCGTGGTCAGACTTCGGCGAGTGTCCTCAAAGCAGACAGCAGCAGTCGTTCCCAGGGTAACAGTAGCTGTAACATTTGGGGAAGGAGGACTGCTGAGCATCTTCTGACTCTAGAGTCCCGCACCTCCTCCTCACTAAGTCCTTACAGGTGCTGTGGAACAAGAGTGGAGAGAGGGGACATGTTGGTATTATTGAGGTGGAAGCCTGTCTTTTTCTAAACTGACTGTAATGCTCAGTAGAACCGATGGCCAAGGACGTTCTTCGTAGAAGTACTCTTTAAAAAAATTGTTCTAGCCCAAAAACAGCTTTAGATAATAAGAAAATGATAATTAAATACTATGCTGTAAACCAAATAGTCCCTTCTTATTGCTGTAGTTTATTCCTGGATCATCTTGAAATTCTAACAATTTAGAAATACGGAGAAACAGAGGAAGAAAAAGAGAGTGGGAGAGTGGAACTGTATTTTGTGGAACTCCTAAGTGTGTAAGGAAGAGCTTTTTGCACTAAATCAGTTGATAAGAAACTTTATTTTATGAAGCCATTTCTTGGTCTTCTTTGTATGATATTTTTCTTCAGCAAAAGGATAAGAAGTTACAGACAAAATCTGATTAAGAGTAAGATCGGCAGTCAAAACTGTGATCTGATGAAATTAAAGTTTCCTGGAGAACTGGAAATCTGTTTATTTGTCTTGATGAACAGCTACAATGTATCTTGGGTTCTAATTTAGTTCACAGATGGCTTCAGGGGGATGTGAAAGCAGAATTATTTAATCCTGTATTATTAGGACAGTATCTAGTGGTGCCATTAGTTGATCCATTAGGTATGTGGGACTTATGAATCATATGTTGTACTATTTGTTTGTTTATTTTAAAGGACAAAAATTTCCAGGTCTTTTTCTCTTCAAGGTTCTTGCCACAGAACTTCTGTGTTCTGTGGAGCAAGACGCCAGTGGAAGTCTTTGCCACAAGAGTACCTGAAAGACTTCAGTTCTCGCTGACCCGGTTACATCCCCAGACCTGGCTCTCTGGGAGCTGATAGACAGATCAGGCTCTGCCTGCATTTGCATATCTATTGATGTGAATTTCTCCATTTAAGCGAGCAATTTAATGTTACACTGATACCAGTGTTCAATTTCTTTTAAGTTGCTCTAAAACTGCCTTAGTGCGGTTTGTGAGGAGGCAGTGTTTGACTAGCAAACTGAGATTTATTTTAGGATAATTTCAATCCTCATTACAGTAGACAATTTCTAAGGACTGAAAAGGCAGGACTTTTCTGATAATAGGTTATGTGTTACAGAAACAGTGTTTAAAGGATCTGGTTTAGAATAAAACTAAACCTTTGTAATACCTCTCTTTTGATTTCGAATTATAAAAATAAATTTAGTTGCAGTTACAGTCTTGAAACACCCACATTATATAACTATGTTCAAGCTGGAAGGATCCTCATCCATGATTCAAAAAGAGTGTTAATTAAGACCAGCAGGAAAACATGTAAAAATTAAATGGAAATCTGGAACAAGACAAAACTGTCAGTAATTTTTCTGAAGTGATCTGACTTGTCTTGGTAGGTTCTGTGTCTTCTCCACATTTTCTTACCAGGCTGAGACCTCGGCATGCTCCCATGTATCTTAAATAAAATACAAAACTCTGTACTTTTTTAACGTGCATAGACAATCCCCTGGAGAGCAGCCAAAGAGGAGAAGAGGTACAATGTTGACAAACAGACAAAAAGGTGTTCAGGACATGAAATGGTTCTCAGGTCTTGTCTGAAGGCCAAAACCTCCTGAAATCTGGCTCTGCCTGGCTGCAAAGCTGTAGGCAGCCTCTTTTCAGTTGCCTGGCTTGCTGGCAGGCAACAGCCGTGTTCCTCAAGGAAAGGCCCTGGGGCATCTCCTGTGCCTCACATGAGTCTCATGGGATCCATGTGGAAGCAAATGGGGTGAATGGGGGCAGTCAGGCAAGCCAGAGAGTTGGATCTGTGCAAACTCTGGTTAATCTACCCTTGATCACCATAGTGTGTTCAAGGGGGACACAAAGTGCTCATCTTTAGGGGCTCCAATTGCTTTATCCCGGATTCAGCCCTGCCAGCTTCCCAGACTGACACTTTGCTACCCAGCTTCAGGAATCTGACACGTCAGTGATCACCTGTGGCTGACAAAAAAATGCTGCTTAGGAAGCGTTTTAACCAATCTCAGTTATTAACTGATGAGAGCACTGCAGGCGGTGAGGGAAGGAGGGACACAGCCCCCCATGAAAACATGCAGTCACATCTACTTGTCTATGGCTATAGAAAACCTTCTGTAAACACACATATTTCAACAGTGGGTGACAAAGTGACCTGTTGCTTAAGCCTGAAGTGTATGGAGGAGCTGGTTATACCTCACAAGAGATTTACTTGCTTTCTTTCCTATTCAGAAACATTTCACATATGACTACAAAGAATGATTGTTTGGATAAACATCATTTGCAGAAGTGTCTCTATTTCCTCTAAAATTTTGAAGTGAACAAGACTCTTAGCCAAAGCAACATAAAAACTTGAGAGACGGGATAGTTAAAGGTGTTCATGGATGTGCAGAAAGTGTCCAGAATAATCTAGGCATTCAAAATGGATGAGTGCTTTTGAAAATACAAGTTTTAATCTTTAAGGGTGTCCATAAAACACATGAACAAGTTATAAAGTCTTTAGCTAGTTGATGGAGACAGCTAAAACGGTGCTTTCAACAGGTATTTCCATAGAAAGTTTGATAAAAAATTGTGGCTGGATAGCAATTTGTTGCTTTAAAAATTCAGGGAAGCATTGATCTAATGAAATGTTTACATTTTGCTAATTAGTATTGACTCTGACTGTGTGTTGCCTCTGCCTGATCCCTCTGGGAGAGACAGAGGTCAGTGTGTTCTGCCAGATGGGTTCTCCAGAGTAGCAAAGAGCAGTAAAAGATCCTTAGACTAAAGAAAGGGGTGCTCTGTCTTCTCCCAGAGCAGTACTGCCACATGCAGTGCCCAGATGAATGGCTCTTTTCCTGAAGCACTGTCTCTCTCCTACAGCTTTTTCTTCATCCTTCACCTCTCCCAGAATTTTACTGAGACAATTCTGTGAGGCAGAGTTCTTTCTTGCTGTCTTGATTGGAAGTATAATTTTATGGAAGTATCATTTCTGGGTTATAAAAGTGAAAATAAAACAGGCAGGCTCCTGTTGAGGTTATAGAATTGTTTTCTCATATAAAACATGGGTTGTGAAGGCAATTTATTTCATTGTATTTCTCTGTTTTAACTGCAAAAGATGTCCTTTTCTTCACTTGTGCAGGTGTTTACTATTACAAAGGATTTTGTTGTGAAAGTAGTTAAATGTGTTTGAAATGTGCAAAATTGGTTCTGTGCTTAAGAAATACTCTTTTTCTTGTGAGAAGCAAGTGGCTACGGTAGGGATGAAACAAAAATTTTGTCTAAAAAACAAAGAACAGACTTTTTCTGTTTTTTTGTTTGTTTGTTTTTCTTGTTGGTTTTGTTTTATTTTGGTTTTGGGGTTTGTTTTGTTTTGTTTTGTTAATGAGGGGATGTTTATTGTTGTATTAATGCTCTTTGTTAAAACCTGTGTCTGCAATATGGAACAGTTAACCAGGTGAGAGAACACAACTTCCACATTTGCAAGTGATATTCATGCTGCTGACTGAACAAAGAGGATCGCTGGAACCAGGCTCCAAATTTGAGTCTTTTGGATGATTTATCTACCAGATGGTAAATGCAGTCCAATGTAAAAAATTAGTCTGGGAGCAGGAAATCAATCATTCAGCACACTGATCAGCAAAGGGATTTGGGTGTTATAGCAGAAAAATTAATGAGCTGGCAATCCATTGCACAGCAGCATTAAAACAAAAGATACTACACTATAATAAAAGAGTCTTCACCCAGAAGACAAAAGAGATGAACATTCTGCTTTTATAGACACTTGATAAACCTAATCTAAACTGGTGTATTATATACCAAGCCCCTTATATTATTCAAACATAATGATTCAAAAATTCAGTATCAAAATCTGGAGATCAGAGTTAATTTGGAAAAGTGAAGCTTTTCACTGCTTTCACAGTTCTTTCCCAAATACGTAGGCATTTCTGTCACAGGAGTTTCTTACTAATATTCTGTATTGTGGTAATAGATATTTCTGTTCTATTTAAAGTCACCCTACAGTGCATTCAGAATTACTTAATGAAAGATTGTAAGATACCAATACTAGCTTTGTGCCATAATTACATCTTTCTTTAAAAGTCTTGAAAACGTGTCCCTAGCATCTTTCAGTTACTCAGGCTACAAGGGATCAGAATAGTTTTACCACCAAAAGCTCTTCAGGACTTTTCTCTGATTTTCCTTGTGAAGCATTGAGTCTCTATCTAGAAAAAGACTAAGAAAAGGTGGCTTCTGTGCTCATTTTCCACTTTAAGGTGTTTCTGTTGTTTTTTGGCTTTTTTTATTTTGAATTGTAAGGATTAAGTGCAGGGTAGGCTGTTTTGGAAATGTCATGATGCACAGGCTGCTTCTGTAGGGAGGAAGGAGAGCAGCAAGGCCTGGCCGTGCTGGTGTGGGGCCACTTGACACGGGTGGAAAATCTGTCTGTCCCCTCTCCAACCTAAGGGATCAATGCATTTCTGTGACTGCAGGTAACTGAAAGAAATAAGTTGTAACATGTCTCTTTTCTACTGTGGAAAGCAACCAGAATCTGCTGTTATGTGTCCTCTGTGAGTAAATGTTTTTATTTATGAAAAGAGTCAAGGAGATTGGAGACCTTAATGCCATATTGGTCTCCAATTTTGGCCTTTTCTTATTTGGTTTGGTTTTATTTTTTCCTTGGGGGTAAGGACTGGTAGGTTGATAAACAGCTAACAAAGCACACAACAAAAATCTCATATATATCATGCAAATCTAATACCCTAATTGTTTTTCATTTTCTTAGTATTTTTTAGTATTTCTCCATTAATAACTTATTAAAAAAGGTTTCTACAAACAGGGGAAGGGAGCTGATGGTCTGACTGCCTAAACTGTAGAGCAAAACCTACTACCTGAGGATTTTTTCCAGAATTGCTAAGCACTGATTAAAATCAACAGGAGTTCCCAAATCATGATCCTTGTGAAAATCAGATTTCTCCTTGTTCAGAGTTAGGAGTAAGAACCTGTAAATTTTAGTCTCATACAGCTCTAGATATCGGAGGTGTGGAAACAATGATATTCCATTGGCTTGCAAGCCTGGGTTTACTCATGAACTGTACCTCAGGCAGTGTTTGTGTACCCCAGGACTGAATTGTCCTTTTATTCCATTTCAGAGGTATGGGTGTGAGACAAAAGGCAGAATTCAGTCATGTGCATATTTACCTGTAAGTTTGTTATGTTGTTTCGTTTTTCCTCCTGCTATATTTACATGATGATTTGTGCTGGCTGAATTTTTTTTCTGCCATTTTGCACAACGCTGCTAAAGACGGCGGACTGAGGCCGTGAACCGAGCGCGGCTGTGGCCCTGCATTCAAACAGAGAACGCAGATTAAATTCAGATTAGCAACGACACGAGGTCTCCCAGTGCCCCAGCAGCGAGACGATGCAGAGCAGGGATGATAACGCGTCTGGTGCCCCTCCTCCTCGCCCCATCCCCCTGGCCTGACCGGGGGGACGAGGTTCTGCTCCGTGCTCACTTGGCCAGCTGTCCGAACACCTGGCAAAGTCAAGATGTCCTTTGCAGCACCTGGGCGAGGGCGGAATGACAGCAACAAGTCAAAGTTCCTTGATTCTCTGCTGTCCACCAGGTAGTGGTGGCTAATTTATGGCAATTAGGAAGTCTCCCTCCAGAGCTGTAGGTGGACACCCCGCGTATTTCGTCAGTGTCCCCTCGCTGCGCTCCCTGGCCCTGCAGCCGCCGGGAAGAGAACTCGTCAGCTCTCTAATCCAGCATTACATTTGCCTAGGGAATCCCCAGTAGGCAACCGTGAATAATTTCCACCTGCTTCGAGCTGTGCAAGTGCATGATGGGAACAGGAAGAGATGGATGAATATGTTGAAAAAGAGGTGGCCTTCTGTCCGTCCCTTAAAAAAGGCTGGTTTGTGACTCTGAAATGCCGGGCATCGCAGGTCCAGTCAGGTCCGGTGGCTTTGTCCAGCTTGCCTGGTGTGGTGGGCTACAGAGATGCCGTCAGCTCCAAGTGAGCTGGAGTTCCACTAGTTCTCCACAAACCTGGGGGCTCTTGCAGCCCCGTGCCAGCCATCATTGCCAGAGGTGGTGAAACACGACAACATTCCTTCTATGGATGCCATTCTGTAGCCCGACTATAAACTCCCAGCCCCTAAGAGTCCTTTCCAGGCTGGCAAAGGGTCTTAGCAGCGGCTCTGGGAATTGTTTCTCCTGGTGTTTCAGTATGGATAAACGAGCAGGCAGAGAGGACTTATTAGCTATAGATTTATCTGACAAGAATGTATATAGGACGAAAATGTTATTTCAGTAAGCTGAGCAGTGATTTGGTTTTTTGAAGCATAAAAGAGCTGTTAAAGTTTGAAAGGAAGGGAGCTGTCTGCTCAGGTTCTTCCTGGCTTCTCTAACTTACTGGAATTACCAGAACTCATTAAGAAACCTAAATGATCAACCAGGGGCTTGTTTGTTTGTTTTCTCCCTGTGACTTTTATGTGGCTTGTTATTTAGTTTCTTTTCCAGTGGTTTTCTGACTGTTTAATTACAGTTTTCAAAACTAGACCTAAATAGCATAGTGTATGGGTGTTCAGAGGAGAGAGTTTCTGCAAACCTAATTATGCTTCAGCACCATTCATACTGCTAATGTTTCAGGGATATTACCCAGGAGTTAATTTATTTTCTTTTTCTGTATACAAAATAGGAATTTAACATTATTTTACAAAAGCTTGTTTATCGTAAGAATGCACCACAATGATTTTTTAATTTATAGATCTGCTAAAGGATTTTTAATGAGAGTGGAGTGCAAAAGGAAACTGAGGTTTTCATATTAATTTGGAAACTGTGAGATCTAACTGTTACATTTTAATCTCTTACATGGAGAATACCGTCTTGTTGGAATTAACTTCTATTTAGTATTCTAAAAGTGAAAAGGTACTTAGTTCTTTGAAATCAGTAACCACTTAAGCTATTTTTATAAATTCTTGATTTGGATATATACTGGCACGGTCTGTGGTACATTTCTCTCTAATTAGGTTTTGAAGTGTATCCCTGTTGTTTTCTTTTTGAAAATGTCTGTAGCTTTAGAACATGCAGTATTGGCACTAAATTCTTTCAGACCACAAATAACTGCAACAGCCTTTAATTTATTTTTTTTTTTTTGTTTGTTTGATAACTCACTTTTAGATAAGACATTGTTTCATTTCCTATACCTAGTAAAGTTCTGCAACTTGCAAGTATGCAAGTAGCTATTTCTTTCTGTTCCCGTAAATAGAACATTCCCACAAAAGAGCTGTCATATGTGCTGACTGTCATGCTGACAGTGTGTCATCCCCGTGGCTGGGGGAGATCTGCTATGGCATTGAGCCTCCTTGGTCACTGTTTCTGCACTCAGATTACGTCCCATTTCTTCCTGATTGATCCCACCCACCATACACTATTTTCTTGACCAATATTGTCTTACCAATGGAATTAAAAACCTAGTTTAGAAATATATTAAAGAGAACAGATATAAGGGACATTATTGTAATTATTTCATATCATATAAATATAAGGGACATAATTACTGTAAACATTCTTACAATAATTTTGCTCTTTAAATCTGTATTCAGAAATTTCCCAACTTGGCAACATAATCAGTAAGTTTTTTGGATATGTTTTCAAACATCTCTGAAACTTACATATGGACTAGGTTAGTCTGAAAACTTCTTTACACTTTTTTTTTTCTTTGTGTTACTTAGACTTTAAGTCTGGGTGAAAACTTGGGTTTTAGGGAAACTGGATTAGGGTACTTAGATTTTTTAAACAGAACTTGATATAGTCAATGAACAGCTTCCACTGCCGTGAATTATTGCATCCCTGCTTGAATTGTTTTGAGGAAGAAAAGCATCTAGAAAATGAGAAATGCCCAATTAGTGAACATGTCTAGAAAATCTGATTTGAGAAACTTGTCTAGCATTGCACAAGAACATAAAAATTACATTTGCTCAAACAACATTAATTCAGGAATCTTCTTGTTTCTGAGCACTTGATTTGCACTTTTAATATGGCTTTGCTTAGCACAAGTTTCTCCAGGAAAAAAAAAAAAAAGAGAACAAACCTCTCCACTAACAACCAGAGAAAATACAGACATTTCTAAGGATGGACTGATTTTTAAGTGGCTGTGAGGAAAGCTAAGACCGTTATAACTTGGCAGAGACCTCTCACTTGAATTAATGGCATAATGGGTACCTCTGAAAGTAGTTCTCTATCAGCCAGCCACCTGAAAAACAGACATGGGATTTTCCCACATACTTACCAGAAAGCAAAAACCTAGCTACCCTGGGCTGTCTCTCCAGGCCTGGGATCCCATGTTTTCCACTGGCTGTCTTTTATCCATCTTTGCCTCTTCCACTCTGTGATCCCTCTCCTCTGGCTGTCCTGTGGTCTTCTTTCCACCAATGCTGTACCTGCCAGGTCCCTTTCCTTCACAGCAAGTTCTCAGCTATGTACTCAGACTGTTTTCTGCTCTCAGGCAAGGAGACCACTGAGACCATATGAATGTGGCAAGCAGGGCAGATAAAATTGCCAGCATTTTAAAATAAAAAGTTTGCCAGCATTGATTTTTGGTGCTGAAGCCTGAGCTCACCTAGGACATCATTAAAAAAGGGTGCATGAAAAGTGGAGCCTGTGACGAGTTTTGCTGGTGGCGCATAACAGATAAGCCTCTTATAGCAGCTTAAAGCTTCAGATGGATTGGATGTATTTTCACATAGCAGAATAAAATGGCCTGAGCCTGGGAAATCATACTTCCTTCACTGCACCTTGTGTCTTAGCTCCTGAATGTAAACATGCTCAAATGCAATAACGCAATAACGACAATTTAGTTACTTAAAGAAAACCCAAATAACCGAATAAAACACTGCGAGTGCCCCGGCTTCATTCTTAAAAACTACACAGCTGGAAATTTTCTACGAAAACAATGAGCCTGCATGCTATGAGCAACTTAAAACTTGATCTTATGATGGAAAATGTTATACACCATTAACTAAAAATACAGTTCCCAGCTCTGTGTATTATTGCAGCTTTAGAGTTAGAAAGTTGCATTAAAATCAAAGAACTCCACATTTGCTTGGGAAGCTGTTCAGAAGTTAGAAAATGCCAACATTTTGGACTGTCAAACTCATTTTCTCCAATAAGTCAAATATCCTCATTTTCATGGGCATGTTTCTGAGATTCTTTCACAACTTATCCTACAGAAGCTCTGTACAGCTTTTTTTTTTTCCCCAGGGTCAGTAAGACTGTCTTATTTCTTATTACGAAAGGGAAAATAATAGAAGTGAAACACGTATTTATTCTATGTATCTTAAAAGCATCATCTGAATAATATCATTAAATGACACTGTAAAAACTTTTGCAGAGCAGGAAGGGAAAGTTGTAGTTTAGTTTTGGGGAGCAGGTTCATCTCGGTTTTTAAATGTGACAGAAATCCCACTTCAAAGAATGCTTTTATGAGAGAGGGTATTGAAGATTGACCTTGCCAAGAGTTTCACCCACTTCAGCCTTCAATGCACCCTGCTGGCTGTTTGGCATCAGCTAGGAAGTGGAGAACCCTAGTGCATTAAAAAAGTGGATACTTTCTTTTCTTAGTGTTATTTCTTGGTTCTAAGTGCCACCACCCAGGGAGGTGTTCAAGAAATGACTGGACATGGCACTTAGTACCAACTGACAAGATGGAGATTGGACAAAGATTGGACTTGATGATTTTGGAGGCCTTTTCCAACCTAAATGATTCTGTGATTTTGTGATTCTGTGATTTTCTGATTCTGTGATAAGAACCAGATGTGACAAGGCCATGAGGTGAAGAGCAGGAAGGGGTTGAAAGGAGATAGGAGTCCTTGTCCCTGTTGGCACCAGCAAGCTGCTTGCAAACTGTACCCTTGCTCCACCTGGATTAGGTCCTGGAGCAGGAATGCCAATGCTTCACTGCCCAGCTGGTGGGGCAGCATGAACTCCAGAGGTCAACCAAATAAAATCTTTAGGAAAGTAAGATAAAACCTTTAGGAAAAAATTTTATCTCTTTGCTTGACTAGAGATACATACATGTATTTTACATATGGATTAACTTTTGAGTGGGTTCTTGGTATTCCTCCATGAACTCACACCCCTTAGTGAAATTTGAATGTCTCCCTAGCTTGGACAGACCTCATTACAGCCATAAATACGTCTTATGCCATAAATTTTCATCATTACATTGAAATAATGAATTTCAGTATTTCTCTTCCTGCAAAATGGGTGGAAATCTTGTGGAATAAAGAAGTCTGTCAGAAAGAAAGAGTTTGATCGCTTTTTTTGAGCCTTACCTAACCAGCATAGAAGCACTGCTTATGATTAATTTTCTTGTTTAATTTGCCTTGTTCTTCATGTTACACTTCACTAAATATATTTACTTTTATTCCTGCCATTACACATGACAGAATCTATCTGCACAAAAGGAATTTTAACTGCAAGGAAGATTTTATAGACACAGAGTGAAATAGCAAAAGATGAAGCAGGAATCTAATGCAAGATGTTAAGCACTGTTGTTCCCAAAATTGAGGAGCAATTAAACTTTTTATTCCACTAAAAATTTTGAAGTCTGTAAAGTAATATGGTAGCATAATGGGAAGCATCTCTTAATGGACTTATGCAGTTATTGCAAGTTAAAAGCAGCTGCATGTTTGGCTAACAAAATACAGGGAATACATTTTCATTAAATGTCAGTGATAATGCAGTCACAAGAACAACAATATACATAAGCCTCACAGGCTATTAAATTTGCTGTATTTTCTAGGAGGAGCAAGAAAACAAGACATAGCTATAGGGAAAAAAAACCCCACAGGATTGAACCAAGAAAGCATGGCAGCTAAAAAAGAAGATCAGTTGAGTTCACTTTGAATGGCAAAAGCAGAACAACCCCAAAGAAACCAAAACATAAACCTTTTATCTCAGAGGAATCCTCCTTTTCCAAGTTCACATCTCTGGAAGCACACTTGGTGGGAAATTTTAATCATCTAATCAAATAAGTAATAGAAACATTAATGATTTTTAACCTGCTGAAACTCATTGTCTCTTGGGGTCTGCTTCATCACCTGAGCTTACAAGATCTGCATCTGCCAACTTGGCTTATGAGTACAAATTCCAAGGAAAAAGAGAGCTGTGTTTCTAAAAGCTATGTGAACCCTCTCCACTTTAGCAAGACAGTTGATTTTAAACACTGCATAAAATATACAGGGCTTTTTTTTCCCCTTTATGTTTATGGAAGCAGCCTTTCCAGCACTGGACAGTGGGGAAATTGAGGACACAGTGGCTGCTCCATCCATCTACTCCTGCCCTCCCTTGCAACCTGAAGTGTCCTTCATGTTTGCCCGTGGTAACTTCTGTCTCGGCTCAGGCCATGGATGAAGGTATCCAAGGGTACGTGTCCCTGCTGTTCCTGGCCACCTATGGCATGTCGAGCCATGGAGCCTGGCAGTCCAGTCAGTTTGCAGCCAATGGGTCCATCCCACCTGTATTTCCTTAGCTTAAAAGGGGAGATGGTATCCCAAGTCTAATTGCAGTGCACCTCTACTGCTCTCCCTTTGGACTCTTCCTTCATGGAAGAGAGTGAGGGAGTCAGGCACGATTTTCCCTTGAAAAAATCCATGCTGGCTGTTCTTGCTAGTCATCTTCGCCTGTCTTCAGTGATGGATTAGAAGAGGATGTTCACCTGGGGCTGAGGTGATGCTGACCCACTAATTATTCCCTGGATGCCCTTCATTGCATTGCTTGCCCTTCCATAAAGATGGGAATAATGTTAGCTTTTTCCTTGTCATCAGGGAGCTTGCCCTCTGACCTTCATTTCTCACAGTTGATTGACAACAGCTTCACAGTCACATCAGTCGGCTCTGTCAGACCCTTGGTGAAACCTGGTCTGGTGGATCTGAACATACCTAGTTTCCTCTAAGTAGTCTCTAACTTATTGCTATTTTGCTGTTGACTGGCCCTGTGTGTTCTGAATGGGGGTGATATTTGCTGGGACTTGGGAACAGGCTTTGTCTATGAAGACTTGTAGGAAAGGACACTGAGTGGTTCAGCCTCTTCTTTGATGCCTGTTACTTGTCTCTTCCCCATTCATCAGCAGACTCACATCTTTCCTGACCTTCCTCTAGCAAATAACATTCTGGTAGAATAGTTTCTTTTTAACCTTAATGTCCCTTGCTAGCTCCAGCTGGGCTCTTGCCTTCCTGTTTTTGTGCCAGAGTGCCCAGGCAATGCTTTTGTTCTCCTCCTGTCTTGCCTATCTTTATTTACACTTGTGTGCTCCCTTTTTGTATTTTCAATTCATTAAGACTCTTTTCAGCCAAGCGGGCACACTGCCAGAAAGGTGAAGTCAAGACAGGGAACGGTCAGAGCCACATAAAGGTGCACTTGTGAGAAATGCAGCGGGTGAACAACTTCTCTAAAGGCGATAGATTTAGGCTGATGAGGGCAAGGACTTTAAAATAAGACACAGTGTTGTCTGTCTTTGTCCAAGAGGAGGACATTGATTGAAAGAAGATGAGGCTGGGTGAAATGTCAGACTGTTTGTCCTACTTTTCAGTAAATTTTTCATTTCACGCTAAACTTCATATTACTGCAGCCACATTGCTACCAAGCCAGCTGTGCACAATTCACTGTGTGGAGTCAAAAGTGGACAGGGTAGAAGGAAAGTAATAAAGCAGAGAGATTTCCTAGGAAATGGAATAGTTGTGTGCGAAGATGTAGGAACATTCTGCTGAAGGTCAGTGTGTAAGGCAAGATGGAGAGGGCAATTGGCTGGGTATCAGAAAAAGTGTGACAGAATGGCAGGTGAGAAAAGCTGTTCCTCAGAGAAAAGGAATTCGAAGATTAAAAGATCAGAAGGAAGAGTTCATTATTAAGTCTGAGTCAAGGAACTGAGACAGGATAAAACAAGTGAAAAAGGAATGGTCTTTAGTCAGAAGTGAACAAAGATTAAAATTGCTTCTTCAAGGTAAATGCTGAAGAAAGAGGAAGAGGCAAATGTAAGAACAGGAAGAATAGGAATAACAGAATTTGAAGACATCAGCCTGGAAAGAGTGTAAAAATCTTGCTGTCCTCAAACAAAGAAGAAAACATGGGGTGAAAGCAGGAACCCTTCCTGGCCATTAGAGAGCAGAACTGGATTGTTGGGAGACAAGAGGCAGTGGGTGGCTGTGAGGAAGGAGGAGGTGAGGAGGGGACAGCCCTGGGACCTGGGCAGGAGAGGTCATGGGCAGCACCCAGGGTGTTGGACAAGAAACTGGAAAAAGGGTGTTATGACAGGACGAAGAGAGTGAAGGATGGCATTGCATCTAGCTGAGGAGTTGGCTAAGTGAGAGGAAAAGTAAATAATTGGGGAAGAGAAACATGTTGAAGATTCCTGAGAAAAGCATCCTACATCAGGAAGAAGGAGAGGGGAACTCAGTTCATCAAAAATGTAATTTTTCTTCTTTTTTTCTTCCTTAAAACCCCAGAGAACCAAACATTCTCCCTGCTAGTGGATATTTACCCAAATTCTTTTATCAGTTATTGTGGTTTCCCCTTAGAAAATTCTTTTTCCTCTGTTTAACAGACCATGAGGGAAAATGACAGATTAAGCCTCTAATACTGAAAGTATTCACGTGCTTAATTCTACAGTTATATACTTATGTTCTTAACTGTTTTGTTAGATCAGAGCTGAAGTGCTCAACTGCTTTAAATATTGAAAATGAAGATGCTTTCAAAAGGATTTAACACTGTTTCAGACTTAACAGATATGGATATTAGATCAAGAATACTTAAAAAAAACCACCCCGAAAGACTCGCATAATTTTTAATTTGCTGTGATATCTTCATTCCATGTATTTATCATTAATGAGATTTTTCAAAGCTGAAATTACTTATCTAATGGTTATTGGTACATTTAAAAATCTCCTAATTAATTTCAGAAAAATTAAATTAAATCACAGATGACATTGGACTTAACATACAGTGACTGGATCAAGTCTTTAAATTTAAACTGGCCAGGTATTTTTCCGGTTTTGAATCAGAAAACAGGGAACATGAACAAGCTGGGTTTTTTTTGTCTTTATCATTCATATCGAATTCATTCAAAACATTTCATTAATGATTTTTGATTAAGATTTTTCATTGGAACATTTACTTATGCTTTCTAGTTAAAAAGAAATTATATTGTCAGGATTTTCTGAGCATACTATTATTCCTAGAATACCAAATTAAAATGAATGAGATTGGTATGACAAAACTTTCTAAACTCATTTGGAGACCTTTCTACTTCAAAAAGTACAATTAATTTTTTGGCATTATTTTCTTAGGTATTTTAAACTTTTGATGAAGAAAGTTAGACTGGTGATGAAAAAATCACCAGTCACCAGTGAAAAAATCACTGTGCCTTTTTTTACTGGATACATGTTGTTAATAAACATGAAATCACCCAATGTTATATTTTTGTCCCCTAGTCTTTATGGAGAAATGATGGCATAATATTTTATACCTGTGACTTAAAAAAATAAGTCTTATTCCTCCTTTCTTTTACTTAATTATTTCCAACACAGATGTTATTACACTGTCAGAGCTTAATGTAGACATGCTGATCCTCATTGCCTTTTATCTTGGAAACAGCAAGATGTTTTGTGATGAAATTTAGTATACTAATTTGAGATACTCAAATCATTATATTTACCTATGTATGGACTTCTTCTTAATATTAAAATTATATGGTAAAATTTACATATAAAAGTTGTTTTTTAAACAAGTCAGAAATGACTATATTGTTTTATGTGTTGCAATATATTTCAGAAAATTGATGTTGCTTTCTGTCTAGGTCTAAAAAAGTAACTGGCTCATAATTAAATGCCCTTGCTGTCGTTCTGTGTTTTGATTTGGCCACTTTGTGGAAGCGAGACACCTTGTTGCATAATAGAAGTGCAAGAGAATGTTTGTTTTGGAGAAAAAAAAATGGTAGGGTAAAAATTTATGAAAAAAAAAAAAGGTTTTTATTGTTACCAAGGCCCTTCTGTGAAAGCTAATTTTTACAACTGTATTTGAAAAACATACATTAAAACCAGGAGACACAGTTATGAGTTCTTCAGCTCCCAGGGAAACACAGTGTCCTGGTGTGCTGTCCCAAAAGCAGCACAGGCCGGTGACAGATTAATCAGAAAGCCTTCTAGCTGAATATTTCTCCCTTGAATGCATCTGCCAGGCTGAAAAAGGATCTCCTAGTTCTGGAGGAGTTTTGCTGACCCATCCTGGAAGCAGAGGGGAAGATGACGTTTCAGTAAGTGTCTGTTTTTCTTGCAGAAGGCCATCTGGGCCTGACTCTGCTCCCGTAATTCATGCTCCACACTCAGAGGAGGACGAAGCAAATGCTTTGTTGGTGTACTTATGGTGTACATACAGGGATTTTTATGTTAAGGTTGTCCCTGGGACAACACGATTGTCTGCCATTTGGGCAGCGTTTGGGTTTGACCGAGCAGTCTGATGGAGGAATAACGTAGTGGATTAGTGCTGGACAGAGGGCACAGGCATTCTGTTGTATATCATTTTTGTAGGGTTGGCTGAAACACATGGCCTTGTGCCCATTAAGACACGTTCTCCATGTAATGTGCTCTAGTAGAAATATACTAGAGTAGCAATGTACTGCTAGTGTACTACTGCTAGCAGTATCCTGTGACTATGTTAGCAGAATTGTGGTAGAAACAGGATACATCCTTGAGCAAGAATGTTTCTGGCAATATTTCTCTTTGTGAGAAATGGTCTTGGAGCCCGTGGGAAACAGTTCATTGCTGACTTCAGGCAACATCCTGTTCACCCATCCTCTGGCAAGAGCTCTGCACGTGAGAGATGTGCCAGCAACTTCAGCTTTTCACAGTGGACACAAGAGTTCAGAAACTTCTTCTGCATTGCTTACTTGATCTTTCCAGATCTTATAGCTCTGTGTGTCGTTTTTTATGTCTGTCTTGTCACCCATTTTTACCACCCTTTTCCTCTGAGGAAAGCCTTCTCCTCGTCTTTTCCTCCTTAAATTAGTGATATTTCATGCTTACGGACAGAGAAGATAAAGGCAGCCCTTCCACTTCATTTCGTTCTGCTAATGTGTTGCTGAGACAAGCCCACAGACATGGTATTTGGGTATCTGCCTGCTGTACATTAAATGAAATGATAGCATTTGTCATGTAGGATCCTGACCCTTTTCTCTCTCCATTCCCTGGGGAAAATTGGATGCTGATTATATTGCCATACTTAATGAGCTTTTTAGTCAAGCAAAAGTTGAGGAGTAGAAAAACACTAAGAGAGAAAGAATTGGAGGACCAGATGTGCCAAGATGGTAAAACTGTGTGAGGCAGAGCACGAATCCTGTCAGTGGGAGACGCAGCACCTTGGCAGGAGGAGGAGTATGCTGCCTCTGGGTCTGAGGGCTGTCACAAGTACCATCATTGGATAAGCAAGGGACAATGCATTTTCTAGCATTTGAGTACTCAGGCATGCTCTGTGTTTGACCATCATTTTCCTTCACCAAAACTCACTTCCAAGGTGTTGTGTTTTATAATCACTCCTGCTATTCTACATTTTTTTGCCTTTCCTCACCTTCCACAGAAGTTGATTTTCTTGCGGCAGGGCAAAGACCTTCTGCTGTTTGTGAATTATATCAGAAACATGTTTTCCTCTCTGTTTAATTGAAAATGATCCAGCAATCGGGACCATGAGAATTTCAAGCAAGATTTTATTTCCCAGTGCTAGGAACTGCAAGGGGAAGGCACAATCACTGTGTCCTTGTCTGAGAAGCATGCTTAGTCCGGGATGAGTGAAAAAATGGAGTTAAGATTTCATCCATCACTTGCACCCAGTGTTGCCTTCAGCTGTTCTGGATGCCCCTTTCAGTCCTACTGCTAAAGCTGCAGCATAAAGTTACTTGAGTCATTTTTACTGACATCCCCTTATCCTCTCTCTGAAGACTGTGAGGTGTGTGCAGGTACTTAACAGCAGTCAGCAGATATTGATTGTGGCTGGATGGGGGAGGATATTTGGACAGATTCTTGTCCATCTGGTCCATATCCAGCCTCCTCAGGCAGCTTTGATGTGTGAACAAATAAACATTACGTCTCTCTCTCTCTTTTTGCTCCAGATCTCAGAGGGCTCCAGAAAAATTTGTCTTACTCTTTGGATTCACTCTGGAGAACATCATTAGAGTAGCCACATCCCGGAGACAGAGACTCCTAATTACAGAGGTGGTGTGGTTCCCTGCCTGCTCTGCACTGTTACAAGTGTCAATAGCAGGCTCTGTCTCTGTGCAACAGCCGGACAGAAAATTCCTCAGCATCTTAGGACCAGCTTCAATGAGGATTTTAAACAATGAGTTTGGCAGGTTTTCCTACTATTTCTAATGAGAGCTAATGGAGTGCCTGTTCCTACACTTTGATTTGATCCCTACATTTTAGTATTTCATGTTTAGGATGGGAGATTTGGATGTTATTGTCTACATTCTTTACAAAGTACTAAACTTGCTCTCCTCCCTCATACATATTTAGGTAGAATGGAGGGAAAAAAAATGACATTGCAATTTGTGAATTTAATTATGTTGTGTCAAATATCCACAGAGGACTTATAAATATTATAAATATAATATAATATAATATAATATAATATAATATAATATAATATAATGTTCTATTGTATTATATAATATTATATAACATTATATATTGTTTCTATTCTATTCTATTAAATTTGTAATAAAGAGGACTGGTGTAGAAAATGTTATTTGCTTAGCAAAAAATGTAAATACTTTATTTAGAAAAAAATGGTAATTAAAAAAAAATAGACAAATACTAGATCAAAATACTTACCAGATCAATTTACTAACATGTAACAAAGCATATCTTTTTTTCCTAACCCTTCCTTGTAATGTTGCTATTATTTCATAAGGTAACAAATGGCCAGTCTACCAACTACTTTTGGGGAAAATGTATTTTTACAGAATTTGCATGGCTCAGCAGTCCTGTGAATTATTTATTGAATAATTAACATGCAATTCCTGTTGATATAAATAATTGTGTGTGATATATAAGTATTAAATTCATTTAGTTGTCAACAGAACATGTGGAAGGATACTCAATGAATGTTACACTGCAGGTTGTGTTAAATGTGTGATTACACCAGTTTTTGCATTGCAAAAAACATACACGGCATTTTTATAGGGCATTTGGATTGCAAATGACTTTGTAAAACTAACTATTTGTGGAAAAAGAGTGTTCTTCTGTCTCTGAAGGTCTATTTAATATTATTTTGTTATTTTATCTCTTTTAAGACAAATTCAAAGGGAATTTGGAAGATTTTGTGTATTTCTTCCACCTTAGTCTCTCACTGAGGATAATTTAAAGCTGGATTTTTGCAGGTAGTCTTTTGAATACAGTCAATGAAAATATTCAGAGAAATGGAAACAGCCTTATTGCAGAGTTGCAAAATTCTCTTGCAAATAATAGCATTTGAATATTTGAATATTGAAGAGCTTTAATGTAATATAATTCAGATTATGGCTGGTTTACAAACATAAGCCTTAGTTAAACTCTTTCAAAGCACATGGATGTGTGTGTATTACCTTTTTTAAGCCAGGAGAAATTACAATTTTTGATAGTCACAAAGCATAAAATGGGAGAGAAAGTAATCTGAAATATAATTTTAAAGCCAAAAGGAACTGCTATGGGCATGTAGCCTGACCTCTGCATGTCAGACTTTCATCCAGTAATTCCCATATTTTCTGTCCATAATTTCTGTCTGAGCTAAAATGTGGCTTTTGGGAAGACATTGCAAACTTGATTTTTAAAGCCTTGAATAGGTAGAGCATCTGCCAATCCCCAGGTACATTGTCTCAGTGTTTAGTCCTCCTCAATGAGAAATCTGCTCCACATTGTGGCCTTGGATTCTTTTGAGCTTCTGCTTCCAGCAGCCAGAACTTGTTGCTCTTTTGCTTCCTAAATTAAAGTGCTCTCTACTGTCAGGAGCCATTTTTTGCTGAGGCATTTGTGTACAGCACCATCAGCTCCTGAGCTTCAAGCTGAGACAGAGGTCGCTAGAGCTCGATGCCAGAAATTGCGTGGCCTGTTTCCGACTCACTGACACGGAGGTGTAAGCTGTGCTCCGTGTCTGTGGATGTGCTCCAGGTATTGTCCCAGGCCCTGCTGCCAGGGGCCACCACAGGGCTCTGGGGATGCACATGATGGCTCACCTGACTCTGCATGCTCGGATAAATGAGCACTGATGTTTAGTGAATTCGTGAAGCTTTGTTTTAACACAAGCAGCCAAGGTTCAAGAGCTTTGTCCCTGAAATTGCTGAGTACTACAGAGCAGAGTTCCTCCTCTACTGGTCCTAGATGGGTGGGGGGCTTGAGAGCATTTAATTGCCTCTATAAGGAAAGCCTTAGCAAATCTCTATGTCCAGCTTTGTTGCCCAGGTTTGGGGGCTCCAGCAGCACAGGCTGGGCAGCAGAGCCAGAGCAGGTGGGTGGGCTGAGGAGACAAGGTGGATGCCAGGGACTGGGCTGAAGCTTCCAGAGAGGCACCACGGCATGACCAGGGCAGTGGGGAGAGGCTGGGAGCAGGGTGCTCTTGGTCATCTTTGCTTCAGCAAATCCCAACAATGATGGAAAGAAGATGCTCGTGATTCAGGTAAGAGACTCAGCAGCCGTGCATGTGCTTGGAAAATGCCATTGACACGGCTGAAGGGTCCATGCTAAGCACTGCTTTGATGTCTCTTAGAAAACCAGGGGCAGTTTCCCTGCCTAGAGGTGGCTGTGGCAGAGGAATGCTGCCCTGCACAGACAAAAAAGGGAACTCAACACAAAAGGAGTTGGTGAGGTATGAATAGTAATTGTTGTTTGTACATGTTTGATACGATGAAAGCATAAACCTCAGACAAGCATGTCTTAGGATCGTGCATATGTATATACTTGGGCTTTTAAAAGTGCCGGTTTCACAAGGCTGGTAATACTAATTAAGCTCTGAGGAAAAACTATTTTCTTTGAGCATGCATATTTCTTATAAGATTAAAGGCCAAGTATGCTTTACCAAATTCTTGAATATATTTATCCATCCATAGTCTGGTGCTGAGGAGGGGGAAGCGAAGTTAAGAGCTAAATTAGAGTTTCTGCATGCACATCAACAGGTCCATTTGTACTATTTTGTTTAATTGTATGCAAGTGTGTACAATCCTAGAATCACAGAATATTTATGTTGCAAACCACCTCCAGAGATTGTCTAGTCCATTGGAGTGTGTGTCTATACATGTGTATATATCTGTGTATTTACACACATATGTGTTTATGAAATGAAAAATGAGGATGTTGATACAAGCTAATGTTAGGAAGAGTTGTGGTTGGAATAAACAAAGCAAGAAGACACAAAGGAGAAGAAATTAATGCCCAGCAGAGGTAAAAACACTGCAGAATATTTTCAAGGTACAAGAGGATGAAAATAACACAACCTAACAGATTTTTTTTCATTACACTGTGGACAGAGCAGAAAATCACCAATAGTCATACAGAAAAGGGCTTAGCTTAGGGAAACATTCAATTTTCTTTTGAAGTAAAAAAAAAGATACATGTATACAAAAAAACAATGAGAAGGAGGAGGAAGTGTCTTCCTTTTCAACAGTAACTAGAGATAATTTGAAACAGTACCTGGTAATAATTTTCAGGCTGTTTCTAAGTTTGAGTAAGGCTGAAAATGGGCATGTTTCCCAGATTCTTTTGCTAGTATTTTAAAATGTCAAATGGGATCCTCTGGGAAGTGCTTGTTATCCACAACAGGACAGTTTTCCGAGAATGAGGAGGCTGGAATGGTGGCTGACTGGGGAAATGTCATTCCAGTGCAGCCCAGGAGGGCAGCCCAGTAGGACACATGTCTCGAAGATCTTCATGCCTTTTGATCTAGGAGACAGTGAATAAGCTAAACAAGTCAACAATCACTTAAGCAGGGGTTTTGCTTTGGAGATTCTGTTTTATTCTCCAATCTCTTAGTAGACTTATATCAAGGTTTCCCTTCTGAGGGCAGAAGTGGAAACAGGATTGTCAGTTCCTGTTAGCTACAGGTTTCAAACTCATTTTTGTGACCTCAAAATCCTCTTCTGAGACATTTTTTACCATGACAAAGCTCCTTTTTCTATGGACATGAGCAACATTATTTCTTTCTTTTTCCTACCATTGCCCATGACTTGGCATTGTGGTGCTAAAAGCCCTTTGGAAGTTCAAGGAAACTTAAGCTACCAGGCAACACAGATCACTCTGCAGTTAAACCTCTCTCTGTCATTGTTCACCCTTTCATCTGTTGCATGACCTGTGAACTTTATTTGGGTGAAGATGATATTTTCTCTATTTTCTCTCAGATCATCGATGAAAGTGTAAATGGTGTCAGGCTGAGAATAGGTTCCTAAGCATCTCATTGAAAATTCCCCCACAGAAATCACATTCCCTGATTTACAATTATTTCTGATCTATAAGACAGTAAGTGTCACAGATATCTGTATATGATTTTTTAAAAAGTAATTCTAAATTAAGTGCTTTGCAAATGTCTGTTAGCCAACAGAGTTGTCCTTCATAAAGGAGTAGTCTCACCAGAGGCAGTATCAAGTCTGCTGTAAGTCATAAAACTGTCGATTCACAATAATAAAAATAAATTAGGAAATGAAGACCTCAGCATACATATTTCATTGCCCATTTGCTGTTTTCTGATGTTACCCAGGACAACATCAGCCTAACATGAATTGTTAGGAGTGTATCAAACAATATTATTTGAAAAAATATGAGGAGCTGCATCTATTACACAATCTCTCCTGATTAGCTTGTCCTGTCCTTAATTTTCATTCTACCAGAGAGAAACATGATTCCCCTCTGGAGCCCTCTTGTCCTTAGCAAACTGAGCTAATTTCCCATGCCAAAGGAGGACCTGATCTGAGGCTGATGTGAATTTTCCCTGAATTAGAATAGATTTTGAGAAACAACAGCAAAATTTGCTCCATTGGCTGGAAAGCAAATGTGTCCAGCTTTGCATGCCACTCACATACCAGTCAGCACCTTGACTGAAGGAAGTGGCACATGATGCACAATACTCAACTGGGAGGAAAGGGGGAACCAAAGCCTGGCCATCAAGTGGGTTCCAGCAGATAAAAATCAGTATTTCCTGCAGAATTCCTTTAGCATGATCATGAAAGTGACAATGCAGATATTGTCACTTCAAATAAGAAGAAAGGGGTGATAGCAGACTATAAAAGAGACAGCATAAGTACCAGATACATATAGAAAATACGGTGCTGCATGGACACCTCTCCAGGCAGCAAGGAGAGTCAGAAAAACCATCCGGCCTTGCCCTGCAACTGAAGTGAGCAAATTTCCCAGAAATCTAATTTATGTCCTGAATTTTATGAGGAATTGGTTTAAGCTACTTCCAACAAACCTCAACAACCTAACTGAATTTCTTCATGACCTGGAGACTTTGTATGGACCTCACATCTTAATTTCCACAGCTGTGTTTGAATAAGCTTGCTAGTCAGCTGCCAGCACCTGGTCAAGACTTCCAAACACCGACCCTCAGCAAAGGCTGGAAAATGAAATACATGGTCCCTACAAAGCCAGACTAAGCCAGACAGGGACAGCCTCACCAAATGCCTTTGCTATAAGAACAACACAGACGTTTTCCCCTCACATGCTAAACCCTCCTCAGTTGCTTCTTCTGTTGCTGAAAGAGGAAACTAAGATGTAGTTTAATAAATAGTCCAGAATGCTGACATAGTTTGCAATAATGAGAGCTGGAAAGTCTCAAGTCTTAGACGTAAGTGAACAGACAAGATTATCTGTAATGGCCAAGAGAAATGTTTTGAACAGAGAAATCCAAAACAAATGCAAGGAATTTTAATTTATAGCTCCAAACATTTCATTGATTTCACAGTACTATGGAGAGTTTTTATAAACTTAAGATTGGATAGATAACAGATCTTGCTGCTGTTTTTCTTTACCATCATCCTTCTTGAAGAAACCAACTTTTCTCACTGTCTCATAGTAGCAGAAAACGCGTACTTCTATTTTTAGAAACTAGAGGATATTGGAATTTAGGTATTGGGTAAATGGATTTCCCAATCAACTTCTGTCCTGGTAGATACCAGTGGTATTAAGCATCTCCAGGGCTGGACTACCACATAAACTGTTCCACTTGAGATAGGATAGGAGAAAAGTTGCTTAAACACAGTGTTTGAGAGCTTTTTTCTGCAAATAACTGCAAAGAGACAAGTCAGTTTAATAAGAAATTTTTTTCTTTTTTTTCTTTTTTTTATAGCTTCTTACCTACATAAGTCCTTTATTCCCAGTTTTTCTTTTCTGGGCCACATCTGAGTTGAGCATAAGTGATGAGGGTTTTTGTGCTCCAGTCTTGAAAAATGGTTTCTGTCCTGAAAATCTAAAGAATAAGCATGTTGTTTTTTTAAGTAGAGGCCGGCTTCCTCAACTTCCTTTAGATCTAAAGGTAAAGAAATTAATTCCTTGAGGTCTTTTTAGAGCATTCTGAGACTTTTGATGCTGGAGACAGCCTGAAAAAAATATGGCTGTGGAATGAGTGCTCTGAGTTACACAGCTGTTATCCTCTAAGTGGTAATTATGATTCTTTTACAATACAAAAGGCAACTGAAATGATGAACCAGATCCGCTTTTCTCTCTTGTTCACATAACAAGAATGTGTCTATTAGCCTTGTCCAAGTCCAACCTTCCTCAGCCTCCTGTATCAATTTACTTTAGGATACCATACAGCAGAGAACTTATTCTTAAGTGAATATTTAGATACTATACAGGAATAAAGCTGTCAGAAAAATGAGTTAATTATAAATGCCTCCCCTGTAAGCCAGTTGTAATTTAGGGAGTATGTTTATAAGTGGAATAAGAACAGGAAGGCACCATGCTCAAATTAGCATTTTAATTTTTGCTTCAAAAATTGAACGCTGTTGCTCCAAAGGCTTTGTTCTCACCTTCATCATAACCATTCACCCTGACTTTTAA
>WAAG01087428.1:0-13901 GCA_013390105.1 Tichodroma muraria | reverse complement strand
AAAAGAGTTTAGTTGTGTAAGACATAAAGTTCTTTTCTTTAAAGCTAACAGCTACTTTTAGGGGACTGCTCGTAAAGACGTTTAAAGCTATTTGTTCAATAAGCAGACTATTCTGGTGAATTATTATGGCAGGAAAAACTATGTGAGAGCTTCCCAGGCACCTGGGAAGATGAGAAGAGTCATCAGTGAATCAGTGGAGGGGAGAACCTGCCAGAATCGGTTCAGTTCCCAGCAGCTCTGCTCCCTTGCCATGTGCCTCCCTCTGTCTTGATCAAATCTAGAATAATCCATCAAGATTTCTGATCAATACTTCTTAGTCAGCACCACTGCTGCATTTGCTAATGGAGGAAATTTAGAGAGGAGCATTCCAGGCGGCTCCTGGTCGACGTTAGCCACGTCAAAGACAAGGCGTTATGGGTTGCAGCGTGCCTCAAAGTCCTAATCTGCACAGGCCATCTGCTATTCATTTTACTTATCTATAAATAGGCTTAATAAAGCAGCTGACATCTTGAGAGGGAAACGTGTACTTTTAAGGGAACAAAGATTTTGAGTAGGAGGCACAGCTCTTTCTCTGTGTGGGTTTGATAAGGAATCGTGAATTCTTACAGTGGTGGGTATCTGTAGATGCTGTTGCTCTCCCAGCATCGGCAAGCCAACGGCCACAATGTTGGGAAATGTTAATCCGGCTCATGGAAATGTATGAGAGGGCAAAATACAACCATGAAGTCTCTGATCAACATCGTCCATTTTGTTCAGAGCAGTGTGCATCAGGGAGACTCAGGGTGCTAACGTGGCATTTTATTTTCACTTAGTCATTATTTTCAGAATTGAGCCTGCTGGTTCTTGAGAAGTGATGTCTAGAGCTCAGAAAATGAGGAACTCTGAAAGAAAGGCCACAGAGGATTGCCAGCGAAATTTGGTTTTCAGTTAAGCACTAACTTTCACTAAACAAGAAAATAGCATTTATAAAACCATGCTGTGAATTTTCTAATCTAAAGTTATTGATTTTTACCAGTTGGTATTTAAAGACACAAATTTCAAGGTTAAACTTCAACTTCAATACATCACTAAAATCCAAAAACTCTGAAAAAAAATGCAGATTTTAATGTGTTTTCCATAATTTCCTGAAGCTTCTTCTGATGGGTTTCTTCCTATCCCCAGAGTTAGTTTGACCACAGCTTAATCAATTTACAAGTGTTTGTATAAGCTCTCCTATGTGGCAGCTGAGCTTCATAATGTTCTCCTGATCACTGCTGTGCACTCCATCTACACTGACCCTCAGCCAGAGGACCACCTCACATCCATGTCAACCACTCTCTTCAAAATTAAAATATGTAGGAGGTTGTGTGCAGAATACATACCTTGTCATTATAGTGGGAAGTTTTATCAGTCCATCTCCTTTGTAGGAAAAAGGTGCTAGGTGTGTTGGTGCTAAATTTCCAGACAAGTGATGTGTTTTTTACTGAATACAATAGAAATGCAGTAAAACAAGAAAGGACTACAATAAATGTTGAAAACAATGATAGTTTAAAATCAAGTTACTCTTGTTCACACCAACACTTAAAGGCATTTGAAGTGCTGTGACGCTTTTATCTATCAAGGTGAGCTGTTATCTATTTACATAGTTGTAAACTTTCTTAAATGTTTTGTGATGTTTTTTTAAAAAGCAGCTTAGTACTAAACCGTGGAAAAAATTAAGGATGCAAAATGTAGGGATTTATTTTGTCATGTGAGAGAAAAAACACCCCCAAAAAACCCCTCCAACCTGCCACGCTTTTTAATGCTTGTGCTGTTAAGGAACCTGCCCTTTGACACAGAGGCATGAAATACTGAGCAAATGACACATTTATATCCACCCTTTCCACCTCAGGGAGGGGGAGGCAGTCACTCTCTGACCTCCCACTAACCCAGTTCCTTCATCTGACCACCAACAACACTTTTCTTTCAAAACCCCTTATGCACATCCCACCTGCCCATCCTCACCTGTCCTTTCTGTGACCCTCCGTCTGTCAAAATCCCTGACATCTAATTCCCAATCTCATCCTTCCCCTCACTGCTCTCCTTAATTTACTTCTCCTCTCATTTCTGCCCAGTTTATCTTTAACCCTTAGCTACCATTTTCCTCTCTCAGCACCGTGGGTTAAAGCATCCAGCTCTGCCTTATTCCTGGCATATATGTCAGCCATGTGCCTCCACAGAAGAAATCTCAGGACCACACAAGGACCCGTTGCTGGAAATATTTTCTTGTTTTTCCTGCTTTCCTCTGTCACAGTTTGTCACCTGCACACTCAGGTCATATTGCCTGCATGCCTTTCTTCAGAGCAGGCACCATCAATTCCTTCTGTCCTCAAAAAATCCTTTTCCCTCCCCACAAATAGTCATGTTCTGAACCCTTAAGGCTGCCTGACCTTTCCCTCTTACTTTGTTCAAACACATAACTTTCCTGAATTCTTCTCTGTGAATTTCTCTCACTGACATTTCTAATGATCTGGACAAATAACCTGAACTGAGCTTTGTACCTGCTGTCAGTCACTTCACTGTGGTAGCTTAGAGTCATTGTAACATTCAGCTTAGCTTAAAAAAATATGTTTCCAGCACATGGCCTTTTTTTTCTATCTTCCCCATGCCTTTCAATAATTTCCTCCTCTGCTGATTGTCTTCGTGCAATATCTTCACGCATATTTTTTGGTCAATTGTCCTTTTATACCCTAGCCTCCAGCCAGCTTATTGTGAGCATTACATTTTCATGGACTCAGGATCAGACTCTCAGTTGCACAGTATGCTTCCTTTCCTCTTGATTTGCTTTCTTTTTCACCAGAGAACCTTCCTCTCACCTGAATTTTATTTCAAGTAGGGTTTCTTTCCTCTGCTGCTCTCCATCAGTCTCTGCTGGTGCTGTGTCCTGAAAAAAACAGCAGCAGACAGAGCATGTGTGTATGGGGAACAGCAAAGGATTGTA
The DNA here is from genome assembly GCA_013390105.1 of Tichodroma muraria. Lineage (NCBI taxonomy): Eukaryota > Metazoa > Chordata > Aves > Passeriformes > Sittidae > Tichodroma > Tichodroma muraria. The sequence continues at coordinate 10,942 of WAAG01087428.1, read as the reverse complement.
GCATTCCCCGGGAACCTTTGTGGGAAGCTTGTCACAACCAGATATCAAGGTCCATTCAGGCTTAGAGGGGACTTCTCTTTGTTATTACTATTTTTTAAGCACACGCCCATCCCCAAACCTAATCCCACAGTGGAACCCCCCTTTTCTCCTCTGCTGGTGTTACATCTGCAACTCAGCACCATTGCCACCACCTCTGTGACCTCCACGTTTAGGGTCTGCTTAAATCCTTTTGGGATAATTACTCCCAGAAAACATTTACCCTGGCTGGCCTTTTGTCCCTATTCCTACAGAAAAACCAAGATCTATGTGTTGCTTTCCATTTCACTTATTGTAATCTCTGCTGACACCTCTACCTCCTACTTCAAAGCCCCATGAAAGGCAGCCGTCAATATCCCCTTTCTTGCTTGTCATGGTGACCTTATTACCTCACTCTCTGAATTCTTGTGCTGATACCTTTGACTGCCTCTAGCTTAAATTTCTTGCTCCTTTGTCTTCAAGACTCCCATAACTCTTTCCTTAGCCAAGCAGATCCCCATTCTTTTTATCCGACTCCCATCTCTTTCTGGATTTCCGTTCTCACTCTCCTTTCTCCTTCCCACCCAGCCCTCTCCCCTTGACCTGGGCTGCAAGGACCTCAATGGTATTGTTGATTACATCCATTCATAAGAAGCCTCAATGCTTTTTTCTCAGACAAAGGAAGAAAGACTTGGGGTATTTTCTGCACTTCCTCCCATGCCTTGACTAGAGGGACCTCATGGCTTTGCTCTGGTCACCTTGCCCGTCACTCACAGGCCCCTGCTTGGCACCGACTCCTGACCAAGGTACGTGGGCAGCCTTGGGGAGAGGATTCTCTTCCTCTGCACTCCGAGGTCTCTAAGAAGCACTCAGGCAATGTCAAAGGAGTTTCACTAATTAATCATGGCAATTGAGGCATACAGATGCCAGGGGTGATTTTGATTTTGGAGTATTTGGTTGTCCCTAAGGCAAAGCTGATTTCTCCACTGTCTGGACTGAATTCTGGCTCAGGATACCACTGCCAAATCTGAGTGGTGTTTCCTGAGTTGGAGCCTTTTGTCTCAGTGATGAATGGCTTCCCACAGCTTTGAAGTATGCTAATCGTGTTGTATATTTTATAGCTTGCTCTATTTGCATTTACAAATCAGGGTTCAGTTATGGATGCTCATTCCATTGAGCTAAAATAAATTGACGTTTTTATAGTCTTCTATTTTATTCTGTCTTTTGGTCACATTTTGTTTCCTCTTGCACAGAACTGAGTGCCTTAAAACCTTCAAGTAATTTCTAATATATTTGTTCTCCTTTTTTTTTTTGTATGAATACATGAAAATCAGAGAGAAAGGTCTTAATTTTTCTGAGGCTTCCCTTTCATCCCTCTTCTGCAATAAGGTCTGCAAAAGTCACCTGCAATTTTAATATTTTGCTGGTAACTACTGGTATCCTTCTGCTGCCTGGGAGGTGTCATGTAAGGATACATTGAGCTGCATTTTCTGCCCTGTATCTGCGAATGCCGCGGTGTGTGACTTGCAGAGGAGGGGGCTTGGCAGAGCTGCTGCAAGGTGAGCGGTGGGCACACGCAGCACAGCCAGGACATTGGCTGCAGCCCTGCACAAGCAGCACAGGCAGCATGGCTGGCCACTGGCTGGAGAAATCACCTGCATGTTTTAGTCTGCCGTGGAGTCTGGCTACCAAGTGCCAGACACAAAGCCTGGGCAAATATCTGCTTTCAGAAGGTGCCGTCGTGCGTGCAGTCCTGTCCTGGGTCGATGCCCTAAACCAGGACAAGTCCACACACATTGTCTGTGTTCACCAGGGTGGCGGATCTTTGAATCTGACAAAGTTTTAAGTTTCTAGTATTATGTTATGATGGTCATGCTTTATCAAATTCAAATTTATTAATTTGCTTTAGTTTTTATCTGTATTGAAAAAGGGGATTTAAAGGGCTTCAGTTGTAGGTTCTGCAGGACTATGTTGAAAACTGATTGCATTTTACAGTGATAATAGGGTTTGTCTGAGACAAAATGACATCTAGTAGTACCTACTGACAAGCTACTGTTTTTCTTGATATGTATATATATATAATATTGGTAGTTTTATGCTTTGCTAAAGAGCTTAAACAAAACCACTATTATCCCTTCATGGATGCTGTCTAGTTTTGTAGAGCTAAATAAAAAGCCACGAATCGAAAAAGAGTTCCTTGATGAAATTAAGTCACTGGAATAAGTGACTTAGGCTTCCTATGCATTTTTTTTTTAATGTATGTAAAACGATATTTACAAAAATCTACTAATTTTCTAATTACCTGCACCTCTTTGAAAAATATTTTCCTATCAAAGACTTGGGATCAGTCATGTGCTCAGCCACTTTACGGTACTATTTTGTATTGTTTCCCTCCTTATTTATTAACAGTCATAATTTCTCACTTGTATTTCTTCCCCCTTCATAGCCACAGTGAATTTATAAGAGCCCTTTTGTTCTCTGTAATCACTTTAGCTAGCATTAAATCATTCTTCTTTTCTGCTGCCCTTATCTTTTCTCTGCAAGGCTTAACCAATTGTAGCTTTCTTTCATTTTTCCCTCTTTCTCTGCCTCCTTTTTCACCTTCATCTGTGAGCAGCTCCTATGGAAACAGTTACCTTCCATCCTGCTTTTTGGAAACCATTGTTTTCTGCTCCTCAACTCAGGTTTGCATGCAGGATTTTTGAGCTTTCTTCTGTGCTCCTGTGTTTGAGTGCTCCTCACCTCATAGTGACTTACAGTAACATGCATTCAAGAGCTGATTTTCATCTGCAAAGACCTTTGTAAAAATTAATTGATGAATAGTAAAACATTCTCTGACGGTGCTCTCTTATCAAATTCTGAGCACTCTGTAGATCTGCTCTGTGCACTGAAGAGGTGAAGTAACTCATGAATATTGCCCCCAGTTCTTCCTTTTATCAGTCAGGTGTGTCCTTAATCCTCAGGGAAGAGCTCAGTCTGACCTGAGTTCAGACTGAACAGTTGAACAGAATTTAAGAGAAACTCAATTCCTTTCAGGAGAGGGTGTCCTTAAAAAACTCAGTTTCAAAGTTGTTTCTGGAGCCAGAAATAAGTACAAACAAAATAAGATGGAGAGAAATGTTCAAATAATTTACCTGCTTCTGTAGTTTTTGATTTAGTTTTGAAGTAAGCATTGGTTATTTGCTTTTTTATGATCTTATCAAGAATGACTTTTGGAGATAAATGCTTTTGAATGAGGATCTGAATGGGCACAGATAGATCCTCTCCAGTATGAATACCTGCCATTCAGACAGGATGAATCGCTTTTCAGAATTGTGCGGTTTCTCTGATTCGTTGCTACAGTTGGGAGCAGCCAAGAATACCAATAAAAAGGCAGACTTTCTGGGATCATGCCAGAGGTACTCTGCCTGTGGTTAACTTCCCAGTTAACCTTCTAACCTTCAGAGGCACTGACCAGCATAAGAGTCATCTCCTGTACTGCCTTCTGTGCTGGTTTTATTTTGGACATTCTGAAGAAAAAGTCTTAAAATACAGCAAAAATTACCAACAGCTTTGGAGAAGTAAAGGTAATATCACTTGTTCTTGGCAGAGCCTGCAGAGATTTGTTGTTTTTTTTTTTCTTTTTCTTCCACACTGTAGATTTGATATTTCTCAACAGAGTATGTTTTGGCCAGGGAATTGTTAATTGAATAAAAAAAACTTTCCACCATTCTAAAGAAAACTTCCATTTTCTAGCTAAGACAAGCAGCTGAGCTAAGACAAGCAGCTGAGGCAGCCCTCTGAAGGCAGAGAGGTTTCATTCAACCCTTGGGGAGAGAGAGAGAGAGAGAGAGAGAGAGGGGTTCTCAGTCAAGCTTCTCTCTCTGAAAGTTTCCATCTCAGCTCAGAAATGGGCTCCTGGTCCCAAACAAATCTCCTAGTTGTCCCCACTTGATGAGCTTTGATTTACATAATGGTGTGGTTGTGCTGAACATGAACTGGATTCATTTCAGATAAAACTGAACTGAAATGTGAAGTTAAGGGTTGCCCCAGTGCTGCAGGTGCTAATGGTCATTCTGTACCGGGGCCATCCCTGAGCTCATCTGAAATGTCAGCTCCAGGGAACACGTAGCATTGAGTTCTGAAGACCAAATAGGGTTCTTTTTACAGATCATCCTTCTCCTTTCACTCTGGAAGGCTGAAATTTAGGACAGTCTTATCTAATAAAAACAAACTGGCTTCTAGCCATGGTTTCTAGAATTCTGAACTTGTAGAAGTATTTTGCTTCCAGTGTACTTCGTGTTTTTCAAGAAGCAGGTTTAATATGAGGGAAGTTGCAGAAAGTTTCAACAGCCAGAAATTGTGCCATATATAAGTATGACAATATTAGTGGTGTTGGGCCAATCTCTAGGTTTCAGGTTTGTGATATTGTCACACTTCTGTTGAAGGAAGCAGGTAGTTTCTCTTCAATTTCTGGTCTGAAATGGATGGTTGGGCTTCAGTCAGGAGAGACCAGACATTTTGTGTAGCAAGTGTACTTTGAGACATGGGATTACTATCACATCTTCTGTGGGAGATGATAACAAGTTCATTTTTCAGCATGAAGTGTTTCCACTGTTACTGGGAGCAATTGTTTTTCACTGCCTCTTGCTGTCAGTGAGTTTTTCACTGGCTCTAACATATTTCAGGATCTGATGAGTGGTTTTTCCATCACTGAAGATGTCTGCCTCCTGTTAGATATCGAAAATTATGAAAAGTACCTTGCACACAGGGTTCCAGTTCTGGTACCAGTTGTAACAATATTCCGGATTGCTACTTCGCAGCAAATTTAGGCATCTTAATGTTACAGTGTATGCCTGCTATTTTAACAACTGTGCTGCCATCTCAGGAGGCCTACATGCATTTAAAGTACTGCATCCTTTTGGTACTCCTGGGAATCCCATGCCTTGTCTTTCAGCCCCACGCAGATGCCTCAGATACCTTATAACACCTAGAAGCCAGTGGCTAGGTAGCTAAAATTCTACTCCAGCATGTTGTTGTAGGAGCTGGTTATGAAAAACATCTCCAGAATCTCTCAGTCACGCTGGGGAAAAGAGGGTTTTGCAGGGTAACACATGGATTCAAGAGATGAGCATGAGTGTGACTCTGTTACAGAATGAATGGAGTGATTTTTTTTCTCCCCTAAGGTACTAGATGAAACATTTGGCAAAAAGTGTTGCACAAATCCCCAGGGAGATAATGTTTATCCATGAATTACCTGGGCATTACGCATTTGGTGTCTCTCTAGCTCTGCCTGTTCATTACCAGCAGTTCATGCACAGCTTGGTAGCAGCATGAAATCCCCTGTTTGTACTGTTGGTCTGTACAGCATACCGAGACTTTAGGTGAAATTCAGTTTATGGCGTCATAATAAGCTACAGTGCTTCTTTGCTAGAAGACCAGATGGTGCTTTCTGGAAGGAAAGAGAGCAGTGACTTTACCTGCTAGTGAAGACTTTGCTGCCTTTGCCTCTCTGCCTTGTGGCTCTGTTCAGACTAACAGGGAGGTCAGAGCTTAGAGTAGGAGTTAAAAAGTTTTCTCTGTGGGTCTATGGGAGAGGGAAGCAATGCTCCAGAGAGCAGATGGAGTATGTATGTAAGCAAGCTCTTGGCACACCCAGTGTAGTTATTTCACATCAGCATCTTCGTATGCTTTGAGGAAGTGTGTTGGTCACTGCAGAATACACCTGTGCCAAAGTACCTCAGTATGACTCCACTGGTTCAAGCAGGTGTAGTGAAGATTTTACAATCATGTTTTCCTGTAGGTGTGAATCAAAATCCTTTTGTTTCAATCACAATGGATGTTTTGAAAAAGAACATTTTTCAGAAACTACTGATATATATCATGTCTGTCAATTTATCTCTGTCGCTTTGTGTGTCTTTTACAGTTTGACTTTGAAAGAAAACTATCTTGAAATACCACTGGGGTTTGATTATGTTTGCTAGAAATGAGGTGAAAGTGTAGATGTGCACTGGAAAGTTCCATAGGTTTTGCTTACAATTAAATGTGCATATGAACTCATTTAAATATTTGCAAAGCAAGTGCCCAGACACTCTGTAAAGAGAGAGTGAGAAAGAGAGAACATAAAGACTTCTCTAATAAAGGCTTCTCTATGTCACTTATTTGGATGGTGTTTTCTCAAATTTATCTATCTTTCTCAGACCACAAGAATACATTATTAAGATTCATGTATTTCTGCAGAGCCAAAAAATTAGTCATATTTAAGGGAACAGAATTTCTTAATATATGGAATTCACATTCAGCATCAAAAATAACATTTTATGTATTAGCCTACTGCCTCAGGGCTCTTTATTGCTTCCTCTCCCTTTTTCTCTTTCACCAACATCTTTCTCTCTTTTCTTTCTTTTCTTTTTTTCTTTCCTCTGCACTTCTGTCCTCGTGTACCTATGAAAGCCCTTTACAAAGCCATTTTATTGTGACTTAGCTGTTCTTCATCTACTGTGAATATGCAGGCTAGCTAATATTCCTTTTGTTTTACAAGTGGGAGGCAGAACATACCAACTAATATGGGCACAGTACCAGAGAACAAGAAGACAAATGAAAAGGTAATAAAAGAAAAGATATTTCTAGCCCTCACAGAAAAAGCTCATGCAAATATGATAGAGAAAGAAAGGAAAAGAAGAGGAATAAACCAAAATGGACCTTTAAAGAAAGGAATTGTGCAGATACATGTCTTGATTTTCAGAACTGTTATTAATTTTTTAATTAAATTGTATTTTTTAAAACAGGCAAGACTTACAGTTCTCTCATGAAAAACATGATCAAATTATGACAATTCTTTCCCCACTTTATACTCTCAATAAAGCTCAGCAATAATGCATTTTCTCGATTTATAAGCTTTCTTATTCTTACCTTAAAGATCAACTGTGGTCAGCTTGAAAAAATGTCAAAGCTTAAAATAAGGATAAAGTGGCATGCTTTTACTTAAATTTTCTTGAAAGTGCTGCTGGTAAATACTATTTCTCATGGTAATGATAACATATTCCTGAAGGAAAACATTTTACTGCCACAGAGATATTAGTAATATCATCTGACACCTCATCAAGATAGCTATAAACCATTATTAATTTCGCCAGAAATATAAAATACATTATTGTACAATGAAAAAGAAGAAGATAAATCCAAATCAACTGAGATACCTTGAAGTTAAATCAACTTCTCCTAAAGTTGTTTTAACAGAAAGGAAGGAAAATTATATATGTAATATAAATGTATATTTACATCATGATGTGTACCCTTACTAACTAACATACAGGGTGAAGACTTATTTCTGACATAAATTCAACAGCCTTACCCCTGTTCAGAAAATCACCACGGATGGAGTTTAACTTTTAACCACATCAGTATTTTGCACTAAAGTACATAAACTCATTTATCTGTATGTGCTGAGCTTGGAAAAGCCTGAGGATTGAGTCTTAAGTTTTGGTAGTGAGTGCTGGAACTCCTGAGTTACCAGGAGCAGAAACTGCCCTTAATCCAGGCAAAGAAATTTGAAAACCCGGAACAAAATAGTAAAAAAATAAGAGAAAAAGGGGAAAAAAAAGAATAGTTCATGCCTCCCAGAAAAGCAATTCTATGACTTCTACTGTTATTCCCAGCTGTAAGCAGATTTCTTTCAAAGTGACCCAAGCAGAGTTCAACTTGTGAACAGCTGTTCCCAGCCTTGACCAGCAGCTGAACCAGATCTCAATGTCTCGGGTTTGGGGTCTTTCACTGCTTGTCATCTGTGGTTTCATCTGAGCTGTTGATGTGGTGCAGGATGAAGGAGAGTCTTGTAGCAGCTCCCACCCTGTCCCGTGGAGCTCAGGGGCCCTGCATATGGCAGCCAAGCAGGGAGGGTTCTTGGTCTCTTTCCCATCACTTGTGACTGGGGTGGGACTACACAGTCTTCTCAACCACAGTGGCTCTGACCTTGCCTGGGAAGACCGGGGAGATCAGAGCACGTCTGGGACACATTGCTGGCCACAAACACAAGGCCACCTAGTGCAGCAAAACCATAGAAGTGCTTCTGCAGACATAAAAATGACCACCAAACACGATTGTTTACTGTATTTTTAATTTTTTGGGTATGAATAGGCCAAATGCATCACAAAACACAAGACCTTAAAAGCACTGGCGCTGCACTGTTCCCCTTATTTGATACCATAAAGCATTGTCTGTGGTTTGCTTCACTCCTCATACTGCATCCTACAGCCTCCTGTAGCAGACTGGTTTGTGTGGCTCCGTTTTAACATCTGACACATGGTCACAATGCAAATGTGCACTGTTGACAGAAATGGCCAGCTGGCAGAGTGTGTGTCTGTGCCTCTGATGTTTTGAATTTAGGATGTCTGCTACTCCATCCTTATTCATGGACATGATGACGAGTTTTTGAGAACCCCTGATTGTTCAATATAGTATGTTTACTGTGAAACATCTGATGGCTATTATAGAAAATGTCAGATAATTTATTTTCCTTTTTTCCATCCAAAAAACCAAACAAAACCAAAACCAAAAAACCCAAACAAAACCAAAAAAACAACCAAACAAAAACCCAACCCCCCAAAAAAGCATTTTATATCAAGAAACATTTCAACAGCTTATAGACAAAAGCACGAAATGCACAAATGTCAGATGTACAGCCCTGAGCAGTGGGGACATGGGCTGAATAAAACTCTAGTTGTATTTACTAATGCCAGATAATTGACATGATAATAGAAGATTACAGATACCGGTATTGTTTGTATTCTAACCCTATTTTCTGTGATTTTCACACTGCAAAGACTATTCCAAAAATTGTATCCTTTTGGTATTGAGGTTAGTTTTACAAAAAAACTGAGATTTGGGAACAACAATTCAAATTAGCACTAAGGTAATGTTCTGAGGGAGGCTGATAAAACAGATATTGGGAAACCTATTGAATTTCTAATGTGATTATAGTAATTTACCCAAGATAACAAAGAAGAATCTCTTTTACTTTTCTGTAATTATTGTAGGGTAAATTTTGTATTGCAAAATACAAAGATTTGTTTTCCAGTCTTATGATTATGGCAAAAATGTTTACTTGCTTTTAAAATAAAATAATACGCTCCAAGAATGCTTTCCTAATTAAGAGACACAATATATAATGGCATAATACTTGAATGATGGGAGTTTATACAAAAGGACTTTGCTTCTGTGAGTCTTTTTATTTGCAGGTAAGCATGAGCATTCCTGATGAATTTCACTGAGATGTTATAGACAAGTAGTTGTTTCAATTTAATAATTCCATTTTTATTTTCAGAGAAACAAAGTGCTAAAATAAACCAAAATAATAGTGATTGTATATGTGTGAAAGAAAATAAGTTGTTATTCAAAGATATTTCTTTTGGATGAGTCAGTTAAATGGAAATGAAAATCTACAATTCAAAAACATTTTGTGAATTATATTTTCTTGAAAAAGGAAGCCTCTACTTTTGATAAGACAATTTGTAGGAGACAGATTTTTCATGGTTTCTGTCATTGTACTCTAGGAGCAATAAAGAGGCAGCCAGTGTCCTCTCTGTCAGCTCAGGGGCTTCCTGTGTGTGTCAAAACACTCTCAGCAGCACTCACAAATACTCCATAAGCTAAGAAAGATCAGCTGAGGTTCAAGTGAAAGAAATTTCTTCTTTTCAAAACCATTGACATTGTGCACAATCCATGTAGGTACAAGAGAGTGATTTATTATTAGCAAAACCAATGCTATTTTAAACTTCATTTGGGAGTCTGACCCAGACCTCTATGTTTCTGAGAAAATGTTAAAATTGCTATAAACTTCTCAATTTATAAACAATGAGAATTCTACACTCTTTCCATCACCCATCTTTGTCTTGAAATCAAGAGAAGAGGGAATCTCCCCTTAGTCTGGATTCCCTTTGATGTTTCTGGAGCCTTACAGGTTGCCCCAATTCTTGCTCTACTGCTACCATTGAAATAATATGCTTAGAAAACTGCTTTATTTTTTAATGGTAAACACAAGCAATCCCTTATTTTCTCTCTTCCCACACCCAACCCAACATATTTTGCATAATTAAGCAAAGGAAAAATGCTGGTTTAGAATATTCTTGATATTACAGTTGCAATGAAAGCAGCTCAAGTCTTGTCCTTCAAGTGGTGGGATTTTTGTCTTCCTTCATATTTTATTTATGGTGTTTTGGCAGGTCTACTTCTACTCCCATTGGAAATTTCCCAGAAGACACTTTATAAGATGCTGCTGATGGAAGAACTGGCAAGCTCTCTCACCATTAAATGTTGCCAACAGTATCTTCTCAACCAGAATTTAAGGGTTCTTTTATAACAAGTGACTGGAAAAACATTTTGAAAAAGTTTTTGTCACAGCTCTTTAAATAAAGGGTTAGGTAGTACTGATACTACCTGTGCTCTCATGTGTAATTTTAGGGGAAGCAGGACAGTAGACTGAGAGGCATCAACTTGTTCAATCCTCATTAGTTTTCTTCACTGCAATTTCCTTCATGCAAAAGGCAGTTAATGCCTTTTACCTGGCTTTCACATTTCAACCCAGTAACACCATCTCACCATCAGCACTTTCATCAGTGGGTCCTCCTCAGTTCCTCTCTTTTACCATGCTCTGATAAAACCCAGGTCTCCTTGCCCTCCTTCCTTCATGAGAAACACTGGGTACCTTTCTCTCACTCTCCTAAGAGCTTTGTTTTTCAGCCTGTACCTGGTATTTGGGTTTGAAAAGTGACTTACTGTGTGCCTTAGGGCGGAGCATTCCTGAGTGATGTGCAGTTCTGTGCATGCCTATAAACTGCAGAGCTGAATAGTTATTGTTGGTGATGGTGCCAGCAATGCCTGGCTACTTGTGTCTGTACTTAGGGTGTAGGAACCACTGATGGCTCCTTATCTTTAAAGCTGGAAGAGAACC
>WAAG01087424.1:81752-95381 GCA_013390105.1 Tichodroma muraria | reverse complement strand
AATGTCTTCTGGGGATAGTAAAAGGGGGAAAAAAAAGGTAATGGGCTTAAAATTGGAGCCACGAGATTTAGGCTATCTTTTAGTGAAAGCTTTTAACAAGTATAATTAAGCACTGAAACACATTGCCTGGGGAGACTGTAGATTCTCCATCATTTGGAGTGCTAAACCACAGGCCAGACACACATTTGTTAGGAAGAGATACAATTGGTTTGGCCTTTGGGCAAAGGAATGGACTTCATCTCTGTTTTAGATAAAATAAACAGGTTAAAAAGCTGGAACAATCAAAGTACATTAAACATGGCCTCATGTACATCACATAGCTCATAAGAACATCCCAAGTGATTTCTAAGGCTTTTTTTTTCTGAGAAGTATCCTTTAGAAAAATGCAATGTTTGTTGATTAGAAACGTGATAATGATGTAAAATCCACCACAACTGCCAGCAAGTTGTCGCACAGATTAATTATCTGCATGCTTAAATAAGTACTGGTGTGAACGACTGGAACTTTAGGAACACAAGGATTGCATTTACCATTGTTTTTCCAGATGTAAGAAAACTGATTTTGTTTAGGGACTTAAAACACACCCTTGTTTCATCTCTAACAAACAAATCAACTTCTCGAAACCAAATGTTACTCCAGTAGCCCATTAGCTGATACCAAAACCAGCACAGCTCTTCACCAACAGAGCAGTTCTCCCATGAACAGGGACTTTACTAACAGCAAGTAACTGCAGAGCTGTCAGCAGCACTGTGACACTGCACATACCAAGGGATCTGCTGGCTTCTCTTTGCACAGGGCAGTGAGCCCTGCCAGCAGCGTGGGCTTCACATACAGGTTCAGGTAATCCCGAGCTCTTTGTCCAGTGGGAACTGGCTCCAAGATTGCTGCAAGGAGGAACCACAGGTGTTAGAAAGCAGCCTCTAGAGTGATTAAACCCAGCATTCTTTCAAAGGTTGTTTATATGTGAGCTGCTTTTTCCTTAGTAAGTTAATATACATCATGGGTTTTATGGCTTCTCCCACAACAAACTGCAAAGAAGCTCCCTAAACTTCTTCAAAATGTCCCTGAGGTAATTTTACTAATTATAGTCTATTATGAAAAGGGAGGAAATCAGATCATTTGGGGAAGACCTTAATCCTTGAAGATGCATTCGGGGCAGAAGAGAAACAGTATATCCCATGTTTAGTACTTTCTTCTTCCAGAGTGAAGCTGGTTTCTGAAGACCCTAAAAATCTCACCTTTAGTCTTGTTCTTTTTGACAGGGTGAGAAGAGACATGGTTTACATAATGGGTAAGGTTTGTAAGGAACTGCAACATCTTTCATTAAACTCACTGATACAGCTGACAAAAAGCATCAGTACACACCTTTTTCTAGCAGTTTCTCTTGCAGCTTTCTGTCAAAGAACAAATCCTGTTACATTACAAACCAGAGATCCTCTTGCAACCTTTCCAGGTTCTTTTTAAGGCCCTTTTCTCTGGCACTTAACTTAGGAATTCCACTTTCATGTGAGCATCCAGCTGCTTTTGAATAGTAATTACTCAGCCTAAATCCAAGAAAAGAGTCAGTCTTCTCAAGTCAACAGGAGTCTCCAGGGCTGACAGTGCCAGAAACACTTGCTGAAGTGTCACAGCTTCCTATTTTTTCTCATTTACCAGCTTTGACTGCTCCAATTCCCAGAGCAGAGTTTGAAAAGTGGAAGCAATCTCTGTAACTACACTGGCTCTTCAGATAAATTTTTGGTAAGCCTTTCATAGCAGAAAATGTCAGCTTATACATAGAGACCCCCAGTCCTGTAAAGCAAACAAATCCAATCTCTCCTAAATCAATTGTATCTGGAGTCAGGGCAGGACAGGGAGGAACTCCATCCCCCCCAGAACCAGCAATGAACCAACTGTACCACTTTACCTTCTGGAAATATGAATCGAATTTCTTTCTCTGCTGAGGAGATGCTGAGACTGCCGTGGAGCCCATTCCTCAGCTCATCAGTCCCATAGAGTGCTCTAAAGCTAAAAACAAGGGAAATAACTACTTGGAGGGCAACTGCAAATCCCTTCCAAGTCTCTGCAGCCTGAGAGCACAGAAGAGCAATAGATATGGACTAATTAACAAGACATTGGCTTGATTTTGTTTTAAACATAAGAAGTAGCTACCTAAAACTTAATGTTCATACCCTCAGCATTCGCCATAAAATAGGTGAACTTTGCATACTAAAAAATAATGGTGAAAAGCTGTTGCACAAAACTGAAGAGATAAGAAGCCTGTGTCCCTACTATACAAACAAGCCACACACACACACACACACAAAAAAAAAAAAAAAAAAAAAAAAAAAGGGAGGAATTCTGGTCTCAATCAAAACAATGACAAAATCCTACTGACTTGCCCAAGGCCAGTCAGTGAGTTACCTTACCTGTGAGGGTGTGTTATCCTAGCTCTTAGGCTGTTGGATGGTCCCAGCAATTCCTTCCAGTATGAGACTGCATGATTTCTGGCAAGAACCATAGCAACTATAGGACCAGAACTCATATAGGCTGTTAAATTAGGAAAAAACACTTTGCCAAATTGTTCTGCATAGAAGTTGCTACATTGCTCTGGGCTTAACTGGATCTTCCGTTTCTACAAAGTGTAAAAGACAAAAAAAAGAATTAAACTTGCTTGCTACATTGAAACAGCTCAGAACATTAAAAGGCAGGATGGAGTACTCCCCTGAAGTCGTATCTTCAAGCCCAGAACACAGAGTAACTTCTGAAACTCCTCTGATTCACCCAGATACGATCCTCGTCGAGATACAGAGTAACAAAGAGCAAAAGTTTTCCAAGTTAATTAAGAAGCAGCCCATTTGAGTAAGATGTGATTTTGGCCAGGCACACTACAGCATTTTCTAACTGCCAGATGACAGAGCACTGTACAGAAAAACTGAAGAGCTTTACAAGGACAGGATTTTATTGCTCAGCTGCTACAGCATAATGTTGTACTTTTAAACAAGAGTCTCTCCAGCCCACGCTGTTAATTATGCGATTGCTCTATTTTTCATTCAGTGCATTGTGACTCTCCCAACAGCTGCCTAACCTGTAGGTGGCCAGGATCAGGACAACTTTGGGAGGTTATCAGAAGCCGTAGAGCAGCAAGAAAACAATTTTAAAGTGCATTCTTTGAGCTCAAACTTATACAGCACAAGAGTTTCATATACTCAGTGTCCTAATAACTTTGGTGTCAAAACTCACTGCAGACATCATGAGACTCTACTAACATATTGCAATTAAATAAATACATCATCTATTTTGTCTCATCTTCTGATACATATTGAATCAATAGAAACATGGAGTAGTTTGGGTTGAAAAGTGTCATAAAAATCATCTTGTTTCAAACCCCCTATCACGGACTGGGACACCTTCCACTACACCAGGTTGCTCAAACCCCAAATCTGGCCTTGAACACTTCCAGGGATGGGACAGCCACAGCTTCTCTGGGCAACCTGTGCCAGGGCCTCACCACCCTCATGGTGAACAACTTTTTCCCCAGTATCCCATCTAACCCTGCCCTCTGGCAGTAGGAAGCCATTCTCCCTAGTCCTGCCACTCCATGCCCTTATCCAAAGTCCCTCTCCAGCTCTCTGGAGCCCCTTTAGGCACTGGAAGGGGCTCTCAGGTCTCCCTGGTGGCTCTCAGCTCTCCCAGCCTGTCTCCAGAGCTGAGGGGCTCCTAGCCCATGGAGCATCTTTGTGACCTCTTCTGGAGTAGCTCCATAAACACAAATAATAAATACAAATAAATAAAACAACTAGAAAGGCTAAGGAGGAAGTGAAGAAAACAAAACAAAAGATATTGCGGGGGGGAGGGGGGGGAGGCCCCTGCCGCCCACTGGGGCGAGGGCGCAGCGCCCCCCAGCGGCCTCCCGGCTGTGTTTATTTAAATATTCAAAAGCTCATTTCAATATTCATAAAGTCTATTTCCTGTAAAAACAACGGAAACAAAAAATTAGTTATGCTGCAACTGGCCAGCTGACGAATTCAATTAATTCTCTAATATCCACTTGCACACTGCACAAAATCTTGTGAGATCTGAATGACGCACTCTCCAAAGAGATGCCTTGGAAAGTTCACACATCTGCTCCATATGTTTGCTAAATCAGAGTTTATTAACAAAGTCTGTGTTTTCCTGTGGTCAGCAAAACAGTTGGTCTGCTCTGTTCCATCCCATGCACCAAAAAACATCTCCTTACAGAATCTGGCAGCAATGTTTGATGACATGAAGAACATGAATCAATTTTTGCACACGCAAGCTTTTAGTTACTGGCTTGATTGCTAGAAGTTAAATATTTTCCTGACATAAACTACAGCTATTTTCTCTGGAGCACAGCCTGTTACCTGAATGATGTGGAATCCTGATCGGAGAATGAGATCCTCTATTTCTTCTTCTTTATCAATGACATCTGGTTTGATGATAGCCAGAGTTCTTTCCACATAAATCTGAGGTTCAGGCATTAAGACCTCCATCCTGGCTTCTAAATTAGAATTTACTTGCCCCTTTTGTACTGCAATGACACCAGTACACGACATTTGGAGTTTGTCTACTGCACAGTCACCTGCAGCGACACTCACCACGTACTCCAGGAACAGAGAGGGTCACACCCACCTCACAAAATCCATGTGAGATATTCTCTGCACTTGTTAGCACTCTGTAGTTCACATTCCCATTTTCAGTGCAGTGGCATTTTGTGGAAAATAAGGCCAAAATTTAATGCTGCTATTCACTAAGCTGGACAATGTATGAGGAAAGAGAGGCGTTATCACACACTGTGATGTGGGCTCCCTGTGCTCCCACACTCTCCATCCACCATGGGCTCCTTCAAACACCAAATCTGTATCCTCACACACAAGGACTGTGGTGAGGGACTAACGACTTGGAGCTGGTCCACCGTAAGCCTTGGGGTAATTTCTTAATGGTTATTTAATTCCTGTATTTATGGGCTCCAGACAAAGTGCCGATTTTCTGAATGAGCAGATGCACTGGCAAGCTAAGAGCACAGAATTGTGTTGTGAGTGATGGAAGCAGTGAGGGGGTTTCCTACAGACCTGTGTCCAATTGTAACCTTCTCATCACAGAATGGTCTGGGTTGGGAGGGACCCTAAAGACCATCCAGTTCCACCGTGCTACTGGCAGGGACACCTTCCACTATCCCAGGCTGCTGCAAGCTCTGTCCACCCGGGCCTTGAACACTTCAGGGATGCAGCAGCCACAGCTCCTCTGGACCGCCTGTGCTAGGGCCTCACCACCCTCACAGCCAAGAACTGCTTCCCAGTATCCCATCTAATCCTGCCCTTTGTCAGTGGGAAGCCATTCCCCCTTTTCCTGCCTCTCCCTGTCCTTGTCCCAAGTCCCTCTCCAGCTCTTTCGGAGCCCCTTTAGGCACTTGGAGGAGGTCGAAGGTCTCCATGAAACCTCCTCTTCTCCAGGCTGAACACCCTCAGCTCTCTCAACCTTTTAGAGAGAATTGCGAGCGCAGGATGCTGCGGGGAATCCTGACAGAGCCTCGGACAACTGCACGCAATGGCACCTGCAGCCCTTCCCTCGCCCACTGCCCGCCGTGCCCCGCGCTTCCAGCCCTGGCTCTCTCCGTGCGCCCTGGATCAGACCCAGACACAAAGACCCTGCCTGGCTGCAAAAACCTGCTCCCTGCTGCAATGTCCGCTCGTAACCCCCAAAATCCACCTGCCTTGAGGCCCGGCTGCGCTTCGCTATCCCGGCCTCCGCCGCACCCGCCGCCGTTGCCGGGCGATGGCGGGGCCGGCCCCGGGCACAAGATGGCGCCCGCGGGCCTCGACGGGGTGGGGCGAAGATGGCGGCCGGGAGCGGCGCGGTAATGGCGGCGGAGGGCGAGCGCGGCTCACGGCCCGGGACGGCCGCGGGCTCCGCACACACAACGGGGGACCGTGGCTGCCCCGGGATGCGCTCCGTGTGTATTGCGGGAGTAAAGGGAGGAGTGGCGTGATCTCCGGAGCTCATTTCAAAAATCTCATTCCTCCCTGACAATAAAAGCTTTATGTCGGTTTCATCTCATGCTTATAACTGCTGAGGGAGCCATGCGCTCACAGCAAACGCTCATGAACCGACGTAGCCAGATTTATTGGCGGGGAAAAAAATAAAGGGAAAGGCAGCAGCTCTTCCAGGTCATTTATCAGTGTGTGTGCGGAGGTTTCCTGTGGACGCGCCTGAGCAGCGGCGGCGGGGCGGGGGCTCCCAGCACACCGCGAGGACTGACCGCAACCACAGCTCTGTAATGGTGGTTCTTAGCACTGCGAGGGAATTACAGCGGCTACCAGGTGCCACTTCATGTTTATGAGAAAAACAAGTTACGAGTAGGAAACCTTCACCGTTGTGTGCATTACTCCATGATGAGCTGGGCATCAAACAGAGCTGGGGAGCCGCGTTCTCTGGGGATTTCTCCCAAATTTTACCCCCGTGATGCCAATGCGTTTGCTCCCTACACATCCCCTATGTCCCCGGCTATCGGGGGGCAGTCAGCTGGCAGGAATTGGCTGTGCAGCAGCCGTTGTGCATCCAACGTGACCCACAGTGCCCGGGCAGCCGAGGCGCGGGGTGCCCCGCAGCCACCTCCCGTCCTTGTTTACCGGCGCTGCCGGGATGGAGCCGGGCCAGCTGGCCCCGCGCTATCGGGGTGTGGGCTGGTGAACGGCCCCGATAACTCCGGCGCTGGCTCCGCCGCCCTGCTCCTCTCTCCCCCTGCGCCTCGTCCCCTCTCCTCACCGTGTTCTCGTAAAACTGTGGGATCCGAGGTGCTGGAACATCTGGGGCTCGCAGCTGCGTTCAGCCAAAACTGGATATAGCACTCCAACCCTTGAGGTGACACTGGCAAAGGGACAGAGAGAAAACACACGTGTCCAGGCTTTAAATTTTAATGGTATCAGACTGAAAGTAAAGGAAAAGGAGAAAAGACAAAAAAACCCAAGGATTTGGAGCCAGAGGTGCTGACACTATGTGCGCTGGTTGGGTGAGGAAATAGCAAATTTACAGCAAAAGCTAGTTTTAGTGTAAGAAAACCCCATTTTGCCTAAATTTTTTCATGAGAATTGTAATATAAATATAGAAACAAGAAATAAAAATATGCAGTTATTTCCTTGCAGCCAATTTGAGATATATTTAAAAACCAAAGACTGACATTGTTATTCATATATCTTAAAAAATAAAGGTTCCAAGTGCACAAGACAAATTCAGATACAGGCTTTCCCTCACCATCATGGGCACATAGCATTTGTTTCTTTAACAGAAATACCTTATCCAATATTTCATTTGAAGACATTATAAACACTGCAACCTCACAGAGATAAGGAATAAACATGTTTTATTTTTTGAGAAATGCTGATGGAAAGAGTCCATCAGTTTTTTAGTTTAGTTCAGAATTAATTCAGCAAGTCATTTCTTTTCAAAGTCAATGAGAACAAGACTGACAGGCCTTGCTTAAATTTAGCAGTTCAAAGGCTTCCTCTGCCTGCACGAACACTTCAGAATTATTATTACATAAGAAATGTTGAATTTAATATCCGTGTTTCACCCTTAACACGAATCTCTTGGAGTTTTTTTATTGTGTGTGGTTTTTTTCCAGCCACCCAGGACATAAACCCCAAAGCACCTTCCTGCGCACCCCGAGGCTGCAGTTTGGCCGGGAGCAGGGCCCTGTGCAGCTCCCTGCACACCACAGGTCCTTGGGCTGTGGCACAATTTCTCCTGCTCGCTGTTTCCAGAAGCATTTCTAGAGGGCGGAGATGGTCTAATTTTAGTACTGGGAGAATCCTCCTCTCTCCAATGAGCAAGTGGCTGCATCTGGAGCTGCAGCCAATTACCCGGGTTTCCTCCCGCTGCACTTCCCACGATGGTTTAATAATGCAGAAGCACAAATTTAAAGTGGCCCCACATGTTAAGAGAAAATAGCATTATGTGCTTCCTAACAAAGCTGTTCTACAGTAGTAGAATGTCAAAGGTTTCTTCTAAAGCCTTGGATTCCATATACCTAACCTTAAAACAATGTGTTAATATCATTATGTTTATTTTCTTTGTAGTGCTTGAAATAATATTTCTGATAACTAAAAGGCTGGTCTGAAGCATCTTCCCTAACTTCTGTAAGCCAGAGATGTGCTTTTAGGAAAAGAAACAAGAAAAAAATACCAACAGAAACCACCAAAATTATAATTACAATGCAATGAACCACTGTGGTTCTGAACACTTCTCAGGGCATAGCCTGGCTGCTGTATCTTATCTGTTAAGCGGTTTAACAAGCCTTAGTTGTCTCACTTATTTTTAGCTGGCATGGAATATAACACTAAAAGATTGGGGCTGCAGGTGCATTTACATCCTAGCAACACCAGATAAGTAACATCTTAAGGAAAAATATTATTTCAGAACTTCATCCTCTGATAGTACAAGAAGGTGCAAAAACTAATGTCTTGCAGACTGTTAAAAAGGAAGGAAAGAAAAACAGAATGATGAAATTAAGTGAAGAAAACCTAAAGAAGTAATACCAACTAGTAAAATTGATTAAAAATGAAGCTTGCAGATCTTGTAGCTTTGTCTGCATTTTGATGTTAAGTAGAGGAAAATGTGTTTGCTTCAGTAGCAATGTTCTAACTATACACTTACCACACATACAATTTTCATCCACCAAGGGCTCTTTTTCCTTTACATCTTCATGAACTGTCATACCTACCGACAGCACCAGTTTATCTTCACTGCTTGCTCCACCCATGCTTGCTCTTGCAGTGCAGAGCGTCTCTGACGGAAATCCTGTGATCAAGGCAACTTCCTCTCCCACACGCCTGCTCTCTCCTCCATTTCTGCCTTCTCACAACTAAACAATTCTCCTGCAGCTCATTTGCACGCTTGTAATCCCAGTGAGCTTTTAATTGCTGCTGCTTAACCCTTGTCAAGCCTTCCTGTCTGTTTTCCTCTACTTGTTATCTCACCATTTTCTGTAAAGATAAAAGTGATAAAATATTCTCTTCATGCTTCCTCTGTCTACAAGTCTCTAAGCGGCAATAACAAAAAGCTTATCAACATGTCTTCTGGAACTCCATCACTTGCCCTGATAACTTCACCCCATTTTATTTATTGATCTTCCCAACACTCACTCCTTCATTTGTTCACAGCTTTAGTCATTCAGTCTGCTCTGATTCCTAGCACCCACAAAGATATGCTTGCCTCTTTCACCATTAAAAAAAAAAGGAAAAAAAAAAAAAAGGACCTTTGGCTAAGTGTCTTGTCACCTCACAGGTTCTTCCAGTCACATCTCATCTCTTGCTGGGTTCTACCCTAAACCCCCTTCAAACTTGGTTTTGCTTCCTCTCATCATCTGAAAGCTTCTCAATCCATCTTAAACCAACCTCTTGTTTGCCCTTCAGTCACATCTAGCATATCTAGTTCATGTCTTAGCTTAGTTTTCAAAGTTATTCTCACTTTTCACTTCTCCAGTCACTGTTTCAGCTTGGCTTGTCAGTGCCTTCTTCCCTTGTGTGTCTTTCCTTTTTTCTGCAGGAGCATTGGTGAGCACTGTCCATGACTCTCCTCCCCTCCAAGCTCACAGCTCAACATCCCAATGTACCTTTTGTTTCCCTCTGTAAAGACATCTCCTGTTTCTTGCCAGCCCTACAACTGAATTCCACTACTGCCCTTTCAAAGAAACACCTTCCCGCTTTATCCCACCCTGTTGCTCAGGATAAGCTTCTGTTGAACACCTGTGGAGGTTGGGGCTGACAACTTATTTCCTATAAAGCTCCTCCTCATCTACAGACAGACACTCTATATAAATACTGCATATAGATATCAGGCTTTCACCTAAACTTTAGAGCAGCAACACTTGTGTGTGTTTGCTGCTTCATTGTTCCACACAATGTTTAACATAATACTGACTCAGATTATCCCTGAGGCCACCAAGCTCAGAGATAAGTAGTCACTGTGATCCTACCACAATGAAGAAATGAATGTATGAATAAACCAATAAAAATCTTTTATCTAACAAATTAAAAGAGGCGAATGGTTAAATAAGGCTTTTTCTGGAAGATATATTGTCAATGCCTACTTAAAGACATCTTCTATTCATCTTAATTCCATGTAGCATAAGGAATCCTATTTGCCATACTTATTTTGAGCCATTACATTCAGTCTCATCATTAATATATACGGGATTACTTGTATGGTTATTATTATTAAAATGTATTTATTTATGCTGTGCATAAAGACTAACTTGGACAGAAACTTCCTATAACATGGTGTTTGGGATAGAGTAGGCAGTCTGTGACCTGAAATGCTTACAAACAACTTAGACAAGACAGGCATAGGATGTGGGAAACAGAAAAATTACACCAAGTTTCAAGGCAGTGGATGATATGTTTCATATGTTGTTTCTCTCTCTCTTTTTTTCCTTTTTTAGAAGCTAGAAAAATCAACAGAAGGGAAATAATGAGGTAATGGAGAAGATGACCAAGAAAAAGAAGGAGGTAAGGAAGACAGGTATGGCACAAAACTTGTGTGAACAGACAGCAAAGGCGGGGCTTGGCATAAACTTAAAGTTTGATAGAACAGCAGAATTAGACCCAAGATCAGAAAGCCCATATGCAAGTAAAATTCAATGGAATTTCAGCCAACACCATGAGTAAACATAGCAATTACAGGATTAAAAAATGGCAAACAATGATAGTTTTTTTTTTTCTCAGCAGTAAATGTGTCATATAGGGAGAATTACCACCCGAGAAGGCATGTGTATACTTTTCTTTGATTAACCACAGGCTTTGAGTGGGGAGTGAAAAGCAAGACCAAAACCAAGTCACAGCCCAGAGGAATTCTTTAAAATTACCTGTGGCACGATCGGGCCTGGTGAGACAAAAAATAATCACAACGAACCATATTCTCAAATTTCTCAATCCTTGATGTCTGGATGCGTAAGGAATGACTTTGTTAGTTGGGCCAGTCACATTTCTCTAACCAGGCTGCTTAGCCAGTCTACAAACACGTTGTTATCCTGCTCTTGGATATGGGACACAAAAGATTTACTCAAACAGCCATTAACATGGGGCAACTGGGAATCACAAGAGAGTCCTGCCAGCTGGGGCCTGCTGTTAGGAATTGCCAGGATGGGAGATTGAGAGGGACTTGACCAGGAGAAATGGGCAGTTGCAAATGAGCACAGCTTTAAAGAAAGCACTGTTAGGCAGAAACAGGAAAACACCTGACAAAGTGCCAGTGGTAGGGAAGGACGAGACAGGTTCAGCAAAACAAAAAAGAGAACTGGAGAAATAAAAAGAGAAGAGAAAGTAAAGGGAAATGTATGTAGAAGTCCTAATGAGATGACAGTCATTCACATTCTTAGCAAGACTTGATGAAATACAAAACAGATGTTATGGGCAGTGAATCTTGCAAGAAAAATGAAGTTATAAATATATAATCCAAAGCACTCAGGTTATGTCCATCAGCTGAGCCCGACAGACCCAAGCAAAGTACCGCAAATTTCAGTTTACTCTCAGGTACTGGTCTGTAAACTTGTAACTTCAGCACAGATGTATTTCTGCAGTCACCTACCACAGCTGCGTGCACAAAAGCCTGCAAAAAGAAGGCGGACAGGGAACCAGGGCAGTGGCATTCACCACTTCAGCCATGCAACCTGCCAGCCTCAGTGTGGCCTTGGCTCCCTGTGACTTAAACAAATGTGTGGTATTTTCCCATTAGGCAGGCTGTCAGCACAGGGTAAGGGAATGCACTTAGCTGACAGACAGTGGCTTCGATGGTTGTAATCACAAACCACATCTTTTTGGTACAGACCTGAGAGGTTTAAAATCTAAGCCAAAGCTGCTTGAAAAATCACAAGAAGCCCCCTTGCTGGAAGTGCGGTAAGCTCCTTTGACATGGTATAAATTATGATACCTTATAAAAAATTCTTTGCCTCTAACATTCTATTTAAAGTTCAACACAAGAAAACAATATATTCTCATAAAGATGAGCATCTCTATCAGCCAATATCTACAACCTGTCCTGAGGACATTTCAACTTTCAAGTGTATTGGCCCTGCTCTTTCTACTGTCTTTACTGCCCTGACTTCATAGAACATTTTTTTACAAAGTTCAGCCTAAAACTGAGGCTGAACAGAGAGTTTCTGTATAGCGTACCCTACCCTGTCAGTAGCCTTTGCTGAGACAGGCATCCCTAAAGATGAATTCTGACCTACTGTATTTAGGATAAAAACTGTCCTAAAAGCAGCTCAGCTGAAGGACAGTTCATGATCCAGACCAGATCCCAAACCAGATCAATTAACAAAATGTTTTGCCACTATTTCTATTCACAAGTGGCTGTGGGCACTCCTGAGTTTTAACATCAGATGAAAGTTGAGCCGTAAGTCGCATTTGACAGAGGGAAGAGCAATAATGTGTGCACTCATTACTGCAGTAAGTTAGGTAATAATTGCTACTTTTTGCCAACAAGCAAAGGGCTTAATTTTTAGGTTTTTTAAAGATGTGTAAGCTTTACCTGTCTATCTAGAAGGCAAAATCTGCCCCTTTGGCAAAGACAAATAGGACATTAGGAGCTGTCTACCGTACAGCAATGTCTGGTTACAAGGAGCAGTTGTCTTCTGGATTTCTCACCCACAACTTTGCCAACGAGGCTGACATATCCTTGGGCAAAAGGAATTAAGGCCCGGACACGTGCTCAGCGCTCCAGCTCCCCGAGTTATGTAATATCCAAATCTAAGTTTAAAAACAACAAACTCTGGCCTCTCTCGGTTGCAAAACCAGCAGATCTGGAAACATTAAGCAAACCTCCCGTCCTGGAGAAACTGACTCAGTGTCCGTAACACACCTCGAGCTAAACCAGGGCGGCACTCTGAGCAAATACAGCGCTCCAGCCGCAGCCGGACGCTCCCGTGCGGAACCCGCGGGCCCGGGTCCGCCGCGGCGGAACCACGGACGGTGCTGGGAGCGCAGACCCGATCGCGATCCCGCCCGGGGCTATCCCGACCCCGCCGGCGACTCGCGGTCCCGCCTCGCCCGCCTCTCCCAGCGCGGCCCCGCCCACCCCGGCAGGACAGCCAGTAGCGAGAGCGGAACCCGCTGAGTGACAGGCGAAGATGGCCAACCAAAACGCGCCTTGTTGCGGTGTGGCGCAGGCTCCGGCGCTATAAAAGCGGCCACGCGTCGCGGGCGCGGGCCCGAGTACGTGTCTGAGGGGGAGGCGGCGGTGGCGGCAGGGCCGGTGCGGAGCAGCCGCGGGGAGCGGGATCGGCTCCAGCACTAGTCCCGAGGCGGTTTTAATCAGGCTTCGGTCGGCTCGGGTTTTATCGGGAGCGGATTTTAAAAGTGAGTACGAGCGGGATGGCGGCGGCGGGAAGGGGGAGGGGTGTGAGCGGACCGGATCAGACCGGCCCGGCCGGGGAGGAGCCGCCGCGCTGACCCGCGCTCGTCTCTCGCAGGCGCCTCTCGTCCCTCTCCCTCTGCGGACGGGGCACCATGTCGGAAGCGGAGCAGCAGCTGGCGGCCGGCGCCACCCAGAACGGGCACGAAGCGGCCGAGAGCGCCGGGGAGCAGCAGGCCGAGACCGGCGGGGCTCCGGCGGCGGCGGCGGCGGCGGCGGGAG
>WAAG01087424.1:70806-81731 GCA_013390105.1 Tichodroma muraria | reverse complement strand
AGCACCAGCGCTTCCTTTGTTCTGGCGCTGCCTTTTGTTGGCGCCATGTGGCGGCTGGGGGAGGGGCGCCGAGCGGGACTGTTGCCGTCTCACGCTGTAAAATGGAAGGGGATTTACCTCTCCCGCGTTTTCTTCATCCTTTCCCTCTTTAGCGAAAGGGGCACATGGAAGGAGATGCTTTCTGTTGGGGGAGGGGGGCTGGTTGAAACTTTGTGGGGATTGCATGGCCCATCGCGACCGGTGTCGAGGTAAATGTGAATGTGTTTTGTGTAAAGCACATAAAAAATAATCCTGGCCTTGGAAGGCAGCGAGTGTAAGCTAAGTACTTTTTAAGGGAAGTAAAGTGAAAATCAGCACGATTGAGACGATGCGCGGTGTGTTTAAATCAGTAAGAGCGGTTTTGGTGTGCTACTTTGCAGCATTGTCAGAAAATGCCTTAAGTCTTTCAAGGGATTTCTGGAGGAGTCAGTGTAGTTTTGCTGTGTGTTGGTAGTGGAATCCTTGTGTGTACAAGAGGAATTTCTTTCCTGTCATAGTTGGTCTGTTCATAAATACACGTATTTGACGTGAATATTATTTGGCTATTTCCCAAGCAGGTCTTTGTTATTCAGGCTACCCCATGTATTTAATTGGATCTCCTTTTGTTGCCGCTGAGCTCTGAACCAGAGGGTCAGATCCCTCAGGTTAAACAGAGAGCTGAAGCCAGTGTAATAGATTTTTGACTATAAAGGAACGAGTAACACTTGCACAAGCTTCCCACAAGCGGGGGCCGGATGTACTTTTTGCAGACACTAGAAGGTTTGACAACCAGGCCTTTTAGCTATGTACTAATATTTCTCTACTGTTTCCAGTATTCTGTGCTGATCATAAACAGGAGGTGACAAGCTTCAGCCCCAAATCGGTATGAAATAAAACTTCTTAGAAAAGTAGTTATTCGGAGGGATTGACTTACGTGAAAAATGTAGTGCTGTCCAAGGAACTGATTTTACAGTGTTTTCTCAGGAGCTAGAATAAACTCCAATTTAGCTGCACTAATAAACTCAGGAGAGAAGAATGACTGCGTGTTACGGGTGCAGTTGTCCACTTTTCTGCGGTCTCTGAAGGCAAAGCCAAGTACCGGGATTTTTGTCCTAGTTTCAAAGGTTCCAAAGTTCTAAATATTGTGTTCTTTAAATTAGGTATCAGTTTTTCCAGTTACAAAACAAAGTACTGCAAAGTGTAACGAATAGTGCTGTAGCAAGAGGTGAGTTTAGCATGTGGCAATGCCACAGCTCCAACCCAATGCCATAAAGCAGCCAAAGCTGCATCCAAATTCCTGTCATCCCGCAATATGTTGATAGTTTTGTAAATGTGGTCAGTGATGACTGGGTGTGCTGGGGAAAGCCGCTGTCAGTCTGTACAGGTTAGAGCAGCCACAGTCAGCTTTTGGGATGGGAAGGAATTCCCCAAGCCCCTTTGACCTGCTATTGAATGGCTTAATAAACTTGGCTGTTCCTCCAAGGCTCTGCTGTAATGGCTGCAGGAAGCACATGCTTTACTTGGACCCGATGCTTCCTGCTGTACTCGTCAAGAGTGCACAGCTTGGTCTGCTGAAAAAGCTTGACTTCAGCTGATAAAGGGTATAGTTTCACCCAGTTTAAGAAAAAAGGGCAAAACCCCCATAAGGTTCTCCCCCCCACACCTCTTGTACATAAACAGATGTGGATTATTGCAAAGTTACAGATAAACACCAAGAGCCAATTTTATTTAAGCATAGTTTAGTTCCTGAAGTGCTGCTACCTTCTAGTGCCAATCTACTTTGCCTCCAAATAAGAGTAATGACAACTTAAACTTACTCGGTCTATAGTTAGATAAAAAGGCTCGAATGCTTTTAAAAGCTTAGTTTGTTACCTTGGAAACTATGAAAATAGAAAATGCAGCCATGTTATTAACGTTTTCATTTGAAGCATTTGAAAAATGCTTTATTGACTGCTATCACTGTTTTGTTAGCTTCACTTCGGTATTATACCTTGAATTTAGTTATTTGAGCTAGATATCCTCCTTCAGAGGGTATTTTGTATGGCAAAGTGGGCAGGGAAGAACTGTATCCGCCTACTTGGAATTAAAAACTAAGAATGGAGGGACTCCTGTAGTACTGATGAAGACAGATCTAGAGTCAGTAACTAAGCAGGAAGAAGTGCACAACACAGTACTTAAAGCAGGTCCAAAGTCCCATCTGTTGTATGTGACTGTTATTGGAGGTCACGGATACCTGGACTAAAATTTTTACAGCTGTTTAACCAAAATCTAAGAGAGCTCAAATACTTTGTTTTTGCTACCTTTGCTGAATGCTTTCAGAACAGTAGGAATGATCCTAAGTTCTTTGCAAAAGCTAAGTTGGCAGTACTTTTGATAATCAGTACTGCTTTCTTGCAAATTATAGAATACTTCTGTTAAGAACATAAATTACTGGCAAGGAATATTACAGGCTATTCTTCCTATTCTATCCTCTAATAAATGGCAGGGTGCATTGTGGCATTCCCTCAAAAAGAAGGGGGGAGAAGCCCCCCCTTGTGCACTCCTGTAATATCAGCAGCTTTTGACAAGATGCAGGTGTTGCACTCGGAACAGACAGTCCTGTTCTGACAATGCTGCTGAGGTGTGTACCACTGAGCATCTTACTGCATGTGCTTTTCTCTAGTGCTTCCTGAATCTGAATAGCTCTTCTTTCCTTGAAATTTCAGGAAGATGTTTGTTGGTGGCCTCAGTTGGGATACAAGCAAAAAGGACTTGAAAGACTACTTCACCAAATTTGGTGAGGTAACCGACTGTACGATAAAGATGGACCCTAATACAGGAAGATCCAGAGGCTTTGGATTTATTCTCTTCAAAGAACCTGGGAGTGTTGAAAAGGTGAATTTAATCTTCATCTTTTAGATCTCTAACTTCTAGGGGAAACTTTGCAGCTTGAGTTAATCATACCAAACTGTCTTTTAGGTTCTGGAACAGAAAGAACACAGACTAGATGGACGACTAATTGATCCCAAGAAGGCCATGGCAATGAAAAAGGATCCAGTGAAGAAAATATTTGTTGGTGGACTAAACCCAGAAGCCACAGAAGAGAAAATCAGGGAATACTTTGGAGAGTTTGGAGAGGTGTGTAATGGTATCTAAGTAAACTCTGAAAGTACAGTCTTCAATTGCTGTTTAGTTTATTAATAATTTGCAAGTTTCAAAGTAAGTTAGCTTCAGGTGTATCAAGCTCTCTGTAACATCCAGAAGTTTCCCAACTTGAGAGCAGAGGTGGCACATACTGCACTAGGTGCTTCCATTGCTAGTTATATACCCTTGTCTTTAACTCAAAGCATTTTAGCTGATGTTAAAATCAGTTGAAGAGTTGTAAAATGGAAATGTCTGATCTGAAAGCCAGTGTTAGCATAAAAAGGCCTGCAACTTTGGTGTTGCATAATATGCATAGAGAGAAAATTTACAGTTTTGCTATCCCAACTTCTGTGCATTTAACTGTTCATCTAAAACATGAGTCTGAAAATAGTATTTCACATCTTCAGATTGAAGCAATTGAACTGCCAATGGATCCAAAGACCAACAAAAGGAGGGGGTTTGTGTTCATCACTTTCAAGGAAGAGGATCCAGTGAAGAAGGTTTTGGAGAAGAAATTCCATAACGTCAGTGGAAGCAAGGTACAAACTCTGACTTGTAACTCTTTGTCCAAGGATAATACCTCTACATCTATAACTTGGAAAAGGTTTTTGTAGACCTCTTGTGTCAAAGTACCAAATTTACAATAAGGACAGCTTGAAGTCTACCATAGTGGTGTTTTGCGCTAAGTTCTGTCACAGAGGCTACCAAGGCTCTTTGGCAACACTTGTAACTTCCATTGCTGTATTTTAGGGCCTTTTGTATGTAAAGTATCTAACTGCATTCTTTAAATGTATGTGGAGAAATTGGCTTATGTAGCAGTGTAAGCCATTTACATAGTAGATGCCTGTTTTACAGCATAGAACACTTGCATAAATGAAAGCCTTGCTTAACTTTGCAAGCATCTGGCTGAAACTGGCTCTGTCTCCTGGGGGGCAGCTTTTGCTTTCTTCTCTCCGAGGCCCCTTCCTGCAGGCCCCTGCTACCAAAACCCTGAAATGTAAACCCACTACAAGGATTCAGGGAGTGAATGTACACTTACGGAAGCTTGTATGCTTCCATAAGTGTACACTCACTCCCTGGATGGGAGTATGGTCACTTGGTTATGGGAACTACTGTAGGGGTGGTGTGAGATGCTCTGACCAGCTGACTGCTCATCTGAGGGAATAGCTTATGGAGAGAGGCTCATGGATCAACAAATGAAGAGATACTGGAGACAAATGATGTGTATTGGCTCAAGGTGTCCCTGTTCCCTTGCTCTGAGGCCAGTGCTGACCACATAACTTCAGAGCCATGTTACACTGAGTTGTACTGGCTGACACTGACCTGGATTGCATTTGGTTTAAGACTGGTCTTGACACAATACAGCAAAAATTTTGGCAAACGTCATGCAGTGGGAAAGTCACTGGTGAGCAGTGAAGTTTGTTTTCAGGAGAGATGAATGCCTAAATGCCAAGAAAGCTGAGAAATTTCTGTATCATACCTATGACTTGTTTTTGTGTTAAAGCCATAGATAATAAAAAGCAGATTACCTTAAAGGTCCTGTGGTGAAGAACTCCAAGCCACACTTGCTCAGGTGCTGTTGTTCCTTCTGCAGCAGCAGTAGCTTTAATCTTGGACTGCACAGATCCAAGAACCTGGCGGCTGGCAGACAGCTTGAACTGCAGCCTGGGAATCTGTTTTGGAAATGTCAGTTTTGGTTGGTTTTACCTGTTAGTATTTGATAAATGGTGATTTCAGGCAGTGGTAGGGGTAGGGTACAGTCCATCCACATACACTGTGTAGGGTTGTACAACGGCTGTCAGGAAAACTTGTTCTGGTGCATTTCTCAGAGCCTTGTTCATTCAGTGCAGGTCAGGTGAAACAGTTTGATAGCAATAGCCTTGTCCTGGAGGTTGTACCATGTGAGAGGGCAGCCTTGTGGCTCCTACAGGAGAGGTGGCCTCAGCACTTCGATGGTGAAACTGAGGGTAGGAAATAGGATAAAATGCCCCGAAAGCAGTGGCCTCTTGGAAGGGCTGACAGTGACTTACCTTTGCCCAGCTGGCACTATAAATCAGATGCCCCTGGATATGCATTAGTGCTGCTCACCTGACCAGGAGCACAGCACGTACACCTCTTTGCCTCCAGAGCAACCTCTAGCTTCTCAGGTGCTCAAGTTGGGCAACGCTGCTCTGAGACACTTTACATACTCTCCCTTGTTTTTTATTTGCAGTGTGAGATTAAGGTAGCACAGCCTAAAGAAGTGTACCAGCAGCAACAGTTCAGTAGTGGTGGAGGAAGAGGTAGCTATGGAGGAAGAGGCAGAGGTGGAAGAGGCGGCGGTAAGTACCACACACACTACTTTAGTATGGACACATTCTAAATAAGTTGTGTGTACTAAAATGGGATTTTGTGGATGGTTTTCCCTTCTATAGCTCAAAGTCAAAATTGGAATCAAGGTTATGGCAATTACTGGAACCAGGGTTATGGGAATCAAGGATACGGCTATCAGCAAGGTTATGGTGGCTATGGAGGCTATGATTATTCAGGATATGGGTATTATGGATATGGACCAGGCTATGATTACAGTAAGTAAAGAGAACTGTATTGGGTATAAGCAAGCATAACTAATAAGCAGTTTAATGCATTTGTTCTCTTGTTCATAGGTCAAGGCAGTGCAAATTATGGGAAGACACCAAGACGTGGTGGTCATCAGAATAACTACAAGCCATATTGATCAAACTTATTCAGGTATGCAGTGGCATGGTCTCTTTTGGAAAATGACTGCATAGGTTTTGTATACAATGCTGTAGATGGATACTTCAGTTCTGTACCAAATTTAACTTTACAATAAATTTCTATGGCCTGTTAAATGTGCATCTTACTTGGAAGAGCTCCCTGGAAATGTTTTTCATGTTTAATACTTACCAATAATTAGTTGTCTAGACGGTGTGGTGTGTAAATTTCAGCATTGCTGAAGATATTAATTAATGATTTTATTAATAGGTTAAACTGAAACTGATTTTGAGGGTCTGCTTAAAGCTGCAGCTCTGCATCTAGGGACTGCCTCTTGGAGTTAACTATGGACTCTGCATTACTCCAGTTGTACAGAATGAGATGCATCTTAGGGAACCAGTGTCACTTTCCACCTTTTTATTTTGTATTGTTTTTGTGTCATACATTTCCTGTAATGGAAGTGTTAATTTT
Organism: Tichodroma muraria; assembly: GCA_013390105.1. Lineage (NCBI taxonomy): Eukaryota > Metazoa > Chordata > Aves > Passeriformes > Sittidae > Tichodroma > Tichodroma muraria. The sequence continues at coordinate 75,404 of WAAG01087424.1, read as the reverse complement.
ACTGTACTTTTTGGTACCTTTTTGGAATCTAATGTATTGTAAGGTATTTTACATGTGTTCTGATTCACCATGACATGGATATTGAAGCTATCCTAGCTTTTGAAATAAAAAAGGCGTAATCTAGTGTCTTGTGCCATTCTTCAGCTCATGTGTTAGTAAAACACCAGTATCCTGTTCCCAGAACTTAGGTCATGGCAGTACCTTGATAGATTAAGAGTTGTGCTTAAATGTTTTTAATCTTAAAACTAGAAGGCTGTGTTGGTAGTTGTGCTTACTTGCAGTTAAGTGGCAGCTAAAACCTGCTGTCACTTCTGCCTGGAGGTTGTGGAGGAGAGCTCAGGTGAGAAGCCCCAGCTGTGGTGGGGCTGTGCTGGTGAGGCGGTGGCTCATGCTCTAGGCAAGCACACAGGCTCAGAGTAACTGTAGTGGTGTCTGCTGTGGGCTCTGCTAGGAGGAGCCAGGGCTGTAGGTTTCAGGTAGGGCTTGGGAGTCTGGACAGCAGTTGCAGGAGGGAGCCAAGAGGTGTGCAAGAATCTGGCTGCACTTCCTTCATATTTCACTGCCTTGAGTCTGAAACTTGTCTGCAAGTTGTTAATAGGATGTATATACCTGCCTTGAAAGGGCAGGTTGGACAGACATTAAATTACCAATGCAAAGTCTGAATTTTGACAGCCTTTTTGTATAACAGAAAAGGCTGAAAGAGCTTCCACTGCAGTTGTGGGTGGAAAAAACATCTCTAGAGATGACTGACCAGCTAGAAATACTCCTTTATTGACTTAACTGTTAGTTTTCTGCTATTTTAAGGCAATAAGTGTTATGTGATTTGCCTGTCTAGTGGCAGAATATAAGTAGCAAGCTCTACTGCACAAAGTAAACTCCTAATCTTTGTTGCAGTGATCAATTCGATGTTTAATCTCCTTTTAAAGCTAAAATGGCAGGGTTTTTTTCTTGTAACAAATTCTCTTTCAACAAGTAACGCCCAGAAGTAGAGTCAAATCAAGTAACTAAGACAAGAAACAAACACATGTTACTAGTGACCTTTCCAGTTTTTTTAACAAGGGTTGCAGCTGTTTCTGCATGAACTATAATCTGCTGCTCCCTGCTGGCTGTCCTTGAAAAGAAAAACTTGCTTGTAAATTTAGAAGTCTGTAAGACTCTTCTGGTGTTAAGTGGAAGTCTTGAGTATGAAAAAAAAAAAATATCAAATTTTAAATCTTATAGTTGACAACTTTACAGCTGGACCACGTAACCTCCAGCCCAACTTACTTGCAAATAAAAAACCAGCAGATCGCTGAAACAAATGAGTACAGTATTTAAAAAGTATTACTGCTCAAGATTTAAAATTTAAATACTTCATTACATACTTTAAATATTTCTTCCGTGAAATAAGGGATAGCAGAATATATTTCTAGCAAACACTTGGCCCTCCAGTGGGAAAATTGTGTGGTACCAGGACAGTTGTGCTGCAGTCCTTCTGGCTAGTAGTGTCCTAGCAGGAGTTTGTCAGCTGGTGTTATTGTGGTGGTTTTTGTAAGTAGGTGCTCAGGTAATGCTTCCTTAACAGGTGATGTGGCCTTAGGCAGAAGCTGAGGATACTGGTACTTAAATGCAGAGCTGGCTTTTCCCTTTCTTCTTTGCATGAAAAGTTTGTGATACAAAGAACTGCCTGGTGAAAGTAAAGGCTTGTACACAAGGTTGTTGCTTATGGCTGTAATCTACTCTTAATTTACTAATCCTACTTGGATATTTCTCGAGGACAGACTGTGTTTGTAAGAAGTTGTTTGGGAGCCTCAGCTGTCTGTCCCTCATGCGTTTGATGTTAGGAATTTGGAACTGAAGTTTTTGACTTAACCTGGTGGCTGAGAGTGTTTGTTGAATATAATGCTACTTAGGGACCTTGTTCTGACACTGGCTGCTGAAACTGGTCAGAGGAGCCTGGGAAGGACTGGGTCTACTGGCACCTGGAATGGTGTTTGCATAGGTAGCTGAAGACTTAAAAATATCAGAACACCCATTGGCTCTTCCTAATTTGAAAAAGTCATAACCTGGAAGTGCATAAATTTAGAAAATGTATTTTGTAGTGGCCACTAGAAAGATCCTCCTTTATAATCAGTTTTAGATATGTTGTTTTAAATAAAAGCAAATTCCACACTTGCCAGAGTTGAGACAAGTTCTTGTAAAATTTATTTCTCCTAGAGCTTTTACTAAAAACAGGATAAATGGAAACAGAAAAATCAAAGGTGACTTATCTGGTCTAAGACATGCTAGGATGAAGATTAAATGTGCATTATTATAGTAGAATAATGTTTCTTAGTAGTAGATCTTGACCATTGTTTGAAACCTATGGAAAGAAAATAATGTTATGGTTTTTTTGTAAAAATACCATTAAAAGAAATTACTTCATTGCCTCATTTTCGCTTACATTATATGTAAGTGTCTTACTAGTACTGTACTTAGTAAGAGGCTTTTTGCATTCTTGTTTTCCTGTTAGAAAATAAAGGCATTTTTCTTGCTTAGTTTAGATTACAGACAAGCACATTAAGTCATTAGGCCTCTAATTTGCACTGGCACTGTTAAGTAATCTTTCTGTTCTTAAGAATAAGTAGTATAAACAGCTGTATGTCTTTCCATTAACTTGCTAAATAAAATATTAACACATTTTTCTTGTGCCTGCTATACTAATATTACACTGAACTAAAAACATATTTCTCCTTAGCTCAGGGCCATAGCACTGTGAACCTCATGGTGGTTGAGGCCACTAATGATTACACCGCTCACAATGATCACATTAGGTGCATTCCTACCCAGCTAGCCAGAGTTCCATTAAACACGTGGTTGTCTTTTAGTCAGAGTAGTTTGAAGAAGTACTAAGTGTACCAAAGGGTGTTGTTACCAAGGTGTTAACTGTAAGTGTACACTGTGCCCATGAGTGTGGCAAACTGAGGTGCAGCTAGATGTTCTCTTGGCAACCTATTGAGGGACCTCAACAGATGAAGACATAACAATGCTTTGAAGACTTAACAGGATCAGTCTTACTCTGGTACCCACAAACTTTTGGGTCTAAGGGTAAATGGATCCTGAAGGATGAGATACCAGCTGTGAAGCTGAAATGACACTTGAGGGGAGATCTGCTGAGAAGTGGTTATGCAGCTGGAGCAGTTTCTGGCTGGAGCCTGAAGGCGCTGAGCAGCAAGCAGAAAAGCTGTGTTTGTGTGGATGTGCAGTCATTTGCTTGCTCTAGAGACAGTCATGTCTAGGACGTGTGGGCCCTCGCTAACAAACAAGTGATGCACACTGTTGCTGGGAGTGTCAAGACTGGTGGAAGGCAGTTGTGAATGCTGCATGTACACAAGTGTGGTCCATGCTTGGAGATTCCCAGAAATTCCTGCAAACTTTGAGTAAAAGCATCTCTGAGGAAGCTTTATTCTGACAGTGCTTGTGAAGTTAATGTTTAGGAATCTTGGCTTTTAAATAGTACTGGGTGACTATAGGTAAATACCTGGTCAGGTAGAACAAATAGGTGTTTTCTATTGGTTCAGACCTTCTATTTCCATATCTGGAGAGAGAATAAGCAAAAACATAGAAAAGTCATGACTTAGTGTAAAAACTGTCGCAAACTTTCTTAATGCTAAGTGTGTAGAAGTTGTATAAAGAGCTAAGTGGCAGAAGTACATAGATTATGGCTTTCAGGAAGATGTGGACCTCTTTTACAAGTTGTGCTTGTTCAGATGAGCTACACACACAAACCTCAGCCAGAACAAAAGGCACATGCATCTGCAGAGGAAGTAGTTTTGTTAGAGAATTTCAGCACAGAATAATTGAGAAGGGAAGGCTATGGGTTCAGCATTTACCATCCTGGCTCCATTTTAGCACTTGTGAAAATCAGGCTGAGTAGCTCAGCCTTGTCTCCAAGAAAGTTCAGAAACCACCCTCTATTTTTGAGGGTTTTGCTAATTTTTTACCTGTTAATATTTTGTCAATTGTCTCAACAACAAATTTTGCGTCCTCCATATTAAAACACATCGGGGGTTTGAATTTCAGCACGTTTCTTCCTGGCCCATCTGTACTTAGCAGAATATATTTTTCCTTAAGCCTGGAAAGAGGAATAACAAATAATTACATTTACTTCTGCACATAGTTCAGAAAAACTTCCAAACACCAGCCTGCAGGCTGTCACACAGTGCCTTTCTACACTGACTGGTTTCAGGTTTGGCCAGTTGGTTGTATTTTAGCAGCTCCTGTGTAGCAAGGGTAGTTGTAATTGTGTGCTTGCCTCACATATTGAGGAAGTCCATGATTGTCCCATGTACCTTGTTATTAAATCCTCTGCTTCTGCTGTGGCTGGAGTCCTTTCTGCTTGGTCCTTGATTAAGTCCACTCCAATGAATAAGCCACAACCTCTGTAAAAGAAGGAAAAACAGTCAGTGTCAGAGGAAGGAAGTACAAGTCAACTAAAAAACTGAGTTTTTTTTTAAGACTAGACCTTTACTGCATGAGAATTACCTGATGTTTTGGCTACTGCTAGAAGAGGTTTTGCTGTTCTGAAGAAATGTAATAATGCAGACTTCTGTCTGCTCACACTGGCAGCACAGGACAGG
>WAAG01087424.1:2601-64878 GCA_013390105.1 Tichodroma muraria | reverse complement strand
CAGCAGCTCACCCAGGCACCCGGCGGGGCTGCTGGCAGCTCACCCTTAAACCAGACGGCCCAGGGGCTTTCTGCTCGGTGCACCCTTTCTGCTTTTTTCACCCTTAAACCACACTGCTCGGGTGCATCCGGCCCCACACCCCACTCACCTCGGAGGGAGGAACGGGCTCTTCAGTATCATTAGTACAGCTATAGCACTCTTCATTTGACATACACATTGAGGAAATTGCTTTTACAGTTGAAAATAGTTTGAGTGGGTAGCCAGGGTGGTAGAACTGAAATAATTTTTCCACCTACTTTATTGTTTAAGCAGAAGTAAACCCAACCTTTTACATCTTGTACCCTGTGTTTGGTTGGTGGCAGGTATGTAGGCACCTGACTGACTCCTTCAGAGCCAATCCTAAAGCCGGTAACAGGATTAAAAGAGGAAATGCTGTCAGTCAGATTAGAATGATCTTTCTTCTATTCCTATTTGACTGGAATTACCTAAAGAAAAATAGGAAGATAAAGAACCAGAAAGGAGGTTCTGCGATAGATTGAGTTCTGCTGTTGCAGGTGTTGTATCCCATAACCAAGTTCATCAACTTGTCCAACTTGATTCTAGAAAACGACACATTTTTTTCCTTCCAAATACGCTTTCACATTCTTTTGGTTTAAACTGACAAATAGCTCTTAAAACTCTAGAAAAACAGAACAGATAATTTTAAAACTACACTTGGCAGACTTTGCTCACTAGATATAGCCACCAGTAATTATCTCTAGTTGCAATTACTTGATAAACACAGGAGTAGTTTAAATTTTGTGCAATATAAAGAATGCAAAACCGAACTGCTTTGTACTTAAAGTTAGATTGAACTTAGTCTAATGCCATTGTTGCACAAAGCTCAGGTTTTAAGTAACAAAAGACAGTGGAGAGAAAGTTAATAATGGCTGTTAATCTTTATTTGAACTCTTGTCTGGTTAAGATATTTACTAGCTATTTATAATAGCAACCTGAACATTTACAATTTGGAAAGCTTACTCTTGGTTACAAATGCAGAGTTCATTATACATATTCACACAATTGTAAAAGTAATCTGTACAAAGAGACCATTTTTTAAATCTAGTCTTTGCTTTTATTAAAAAAAGCACAAGAAGAAAAGGTTTTTTTAGGTCTCAAGGTAATGTATTGTCCATTACAGCTTTAAACTAGAAATACATGATGCAGTACTAATTAATACCATTTTAACATGTTAAAACAATGGATAAGAAATACTGTTATTAATGCCTTCATTTTTAAAGTAGTTGTTCCCCAAAGAAGAGTAAATAGAATACTTTTCGTGGCACATACATGATCAAAAATCACAAAAAGTTTGCAAATGGAGATGTTAAGTACATTTTCTGTAATTTTAATATCTATATATTTTTTTTCAAAGGTGATATACAGAGATTTAGCCAGCTTTGTATAAAATATCATGTAAATACATTCAAAACTCATTTTTGGCAAATTGCAAACACACAAACAGCCCTTTCTCCTCTGAACAGCCTCCCTGGAGTGATGCAACTGCTCACATAAATAAGGGACACTTGCATAACATGGTAGAGGATTAAGCTCTATTGGTATAATTTCAAAACAAATATGGACAGATAAGGCACATGTTGCATGCATTTTTCTAAACTGTATACAGATTTGAGATACCAGCAGGTACAGTTTCTCAAATGCTAATGTATGCACCAGTTTTGTATCATTTCTATGTCCAAAGTCATGTAATGCAACAAAGCAGGGGGCTTTCAGCTTTTGACTGTGATATTTGTGCTGAACATTCTTCATATTCAGTATTTTTGATTGTTTTTAAGATAGCAGGAAAAGAAACCCAAATTGAAACAAAAAAAGCTGTTATGAAATTGTTTATAAAACTGCACTTTATGAAACAAACCAGCAAACACAACAGGCTCCTGCTCCCATTTGCACTGATGGCAGCTTATGAGCTGTCCTGCTAAATTCCCAGATTCAGTGGATATCATGGGTTCTTTTGCTTTGCAAAACCAGATTCTAGTTTTTTAATGTAATTGCAGAAATACAAGTTTGATAAGCGCTCACCTACACTTAATAAATTCCTGTAAAATTAACTTTTCAAATACAGTTTTTAACAGTATAATAAAAAGCAGCAGATGGGATCTGTGTCATTTATAGATGCTTGGGTCATCTCTGTCTTAAGTTTCTGTTAATTAATATCTAAGTTATGTAAGAAACCATACAAGTGAGCTGACACAGAAGTGAGCCATGTTCCATGAAACCACATGGCAACTTCTAGCAGAACTTAACAAAACAGGAATTGTTTGTCCTAAGACATAGGAAAACCACAAATGTTACTAATGTATTTCTTAATCCACTCTCTTGTCAATAATTCAACTTCTTGTGCATGGAAAACTCATGTTTCCCAGCCTTCCTGTGGTTTCCTCCACGCTCTCTACAGTAGTATACAATAATATAATCCATTAACTCCTTCCTCCATTCATATCTAAGTGACAGATTTTCAGCACTTACTTTAGCTGCAGTCACACATCCTTTGTGTTGTGCCTTCTAATGGGACACAAGCACACGGCCAAGTTGCAGTAGTTCACCTGGGGATGTAAAAGTACTAAAAGTAATTTTTAGCTTACAGCTATAAATGATCAGCAGGGAAAATAAAGTTTAGGAAATGGATTTTTTTACTCACTGGTTTGCTGCAGTCTGCAATAGATTCTCCCAAGTGGAGCTCTGGAGTATTTCAAACTGAACTAATTATGGGCCAGGTCCTGTGCAGTGCCAGGGACACAGGTAAAAGGCAGGTGACTCCAGTAAATGACACTGAGACTGAACTAACTAGAGTGACCAGATGTTTCTCTTGGCCCCCTCCTTTTTGTTTAAAAAAAAAAGTCTAAACTCTATTGCAAAAGAGTCAAGAAATACGCTTACATAAATGCTGTCCTGTAAAGCTGCCAGGTTCAGTGTGTGCCACAGTGATTGCCTTGGCAAGTTAAAGTGTCACAGGCCTTTTGAAATTATCCATATATGTAACTCCTCACTTGAAAATCTTCTGGTTAAACCTCTGCAAGGCTGGCTGTGCTGCTCAGCATGTCAGCCTGTCCTGAACAGGTGAAAACCAGGTGAAAATTAAACCTTTGTTTAATTTGAAACAAAGCAACCCTGAGGTTGTTTCCACCCCTGGACACTGCTGAGGGCACTCCTTCCTCTGCTAGAGCACATTGGAACTAAACTCACTGATCTGAATTCAGCACTTTACCTGCACTATTTGTCCAGGATGAGTGGTTTGGGGACATTTAAAGTTTTATATCTTAATCATTTGTAGTTACTAATATTTTGCATATCGTAGAGAGAAATCTGTTGCCAGCAAAGCAAATAATTCAGAGCTTCCATGCTCAAAATTTTAAAAATAGAAATATGTCAGGACACCTACTACAGGTAGATTTTATTTGCGCAACACTGTAAATTACCTGGGCAACAGTGGGACTGAAAAAACATGAGAACACAGTGGTATTTCCCAAGAAAGAAATACCAGATTTGGAAAAAAATTAAAGTTTCTATCCATGCCCTCCTGGTTTTACAAATATCTACTCAAACTGTAGAGTTCCACAAAAGTCATGTGTGCTGTAAATTAAGAGACCCTGTCGCAGCATAAAATTTGCATAAAATTTGCTTTTATTTAAAAAAACGGTCTCCTCTAGAGGGCAGCATTGAACCAGCATTCACGGACCAGGGAACACCTTTGTAATGCAAATATTACATTGACAGGCCAGGGAAGAGTTCTTTACCATTATGATAAATCTGGAAACTTTCTGGCATCTTAATAGTTTAATTAATGTTTCTTACTTGTTTTAATCAACTTTGCATTACAGCGTGTGAGTTCTTGCATTCTTGTTCAAGACCTGTTACATTTGGCTGAGTGCAAAACCAAAACTTTACCCAGTGTAGTGTTTACTATAACAATCTTAAAACCACTGGTGTCATTTTCTGTAGATTACTTTGCATCATTGCATGGGATGTCTTAAACTGCTGAAACCTCCCACGTGTTTTGCTGGTTTGCTTAAGGATTTGAAATGCTGAATTTATGAAATTACAGAAGACAAAAGCTCATCTATTTATCTATTGGTTTCCTAAGAAGAAAACACATCAGGAAGTCACTTACCATTAAAATAAACATTCTTATTTTTAATACAGAGGAGAAAAATCCATACAGAAATAAATTCATTACCATTATATATACATGAAGGGTCAGAAGCAGTGCATGCATGAGGTGACTCCCCATGGGAGTAAAACAAAGCATGTGGCAATATCTTATGATGTTTTTGAACTAAAATATTGATGAATTGACACTTGGGAATAGTTTCAGTTTGGGATCAGATCAAGATTTCTCTGCCACCTGCTTTGTAATCCAAATAAATATTCCTGAACTCATCAGCCAAGCCATGACTGAGCTGCAGAACTCCTAATTAATCTCATTTGTCCCCATCAGAACAGGCCAAATTATCGGATTCACGCTCTGGCAAGGTTCCTATTGAGCTGTGGAATTACACACATGGGGTTTTTTTTGCCTTATTCCCTTCTTCCCCAAATCCATCCTCCCCAGAAGCTTTAGGTACTCACAGTTGGGTGCAGCATCACCACTCCTGGAGCACCAGCACTGACACAACAGCCAGCAGCAGCTCCAGCCTCAGTCACGGAATGCACTCGCTGTGTCTCACGGCAAGGCAGCCCTGCCTGCAGAGCTTTGTGGCTGAAAAACCTTTTAGGGGTCTCAAGTGAGTTCTTGTGTCCTTATGATTCAGTTTGGGAACTTTGCTTCCAAAACTGATTGGGCTACAGTGTGTTAAGAGAGGGGATGTTGGTGGTGACTGGAAAGATGGTCATTAGCTACAGTTTGAAATGGAACAAGCCTTAAAGAAAGCTGTGTGTCCTCTGCTCCTGGGGAGCAGAAGACATGGTTGGCTTAACCTCATGGAAAGCACCGTGCTTTCACAGGAGTTAGAGAAAGGAATTTTGCTTTGTCAACTAAATAACAACAGTATATTTGTCTGAGTTTCGGGTTCCCCCATTATCAGTAAATTCAGTGTGTTATCCAGAATGTCTATTGATGAATCCATGAAGTTAAACCAAATATTTTAGTGAGCAAGAAAAATCAGTGGCTCAGTCTCAGACAGACCCACATTTCGTAAGCATTAGCAGCCTCTCTGTCAATCATCTTCACTGCTGCTGACATAGAGTGGTAACATGCAGCTGCTTTTTGGAATTGCTGTAAAGCAGTTTCAGATTATTTCAAACTAGAGGGGAAAACAAAAGAAAAGAGATTTCCTGGGGGAAAAATGCCCTAAGCTTTTTGAAACGCTGAGATCATGATTGAGTTTTGAGCAAGACTGCCGGTACTACCTAAAAGTAAAATTTGTCTTCGTGAGCTATTCACAAAGTCAAAGTATTCAGAAAGACCCACATAAACATTTTCATATGGAAGGAGAAAATAATCAACTGATCTGGCATAAATTTGCAGAGCAAAGCACATCTCTTTAACTCATTGTAGTAAGATCATGACTGCTCTGTATTTAACAACTACACTTCTAAATATGTTTGTGTGTAAGACACATGGAAGTCTGAACAGATTTCCTCTTAGACTTTGTGTAATCAGTACAAAACCCAACAGTTTCTCTAATAAAGTCTGTTGATCTGAATAATATGATTGGTAATCACAGAATGGCTGGGCTTGGAACGGTCTTTAAAGGTCATCTAGGTCCAGCTCTGTGCCATGGGCAGGGAACCAGGTACACTCTGTTCAGAATCTAAAGGCCAGAATCTAAATGCACCAATCTCAGCTGAGGACCAGGCAGGACTTCAGGTGCCAGTGACAGCTCGGCTGGGGGATCCATTCCCTGCTCTGCTCCCAGGAGCTCCTCTCTCCACAGGTCTGTGCTCCTTTGATGACGAGGGGTTGGTAGAGTGGATGTACCACCCCCAGGCCTTGGAGAGCTACTGGGTAGTTCCTCGTAGCCAGTGGCAACAGTGTGCAGCAGGATCCGTACCTGCCAGCATTCCCAGTGGGAATGGCAGCAGCAGGAGTCCAGAGAAGCCACTGCACGTGAGCAGTGAGCCCAACGTCCTGGACATTCCTGACTGGCTGCACGTGCACAGATGACTTTTGTACATGCAGAACCAAGGGCCTTTGCCTGGGAATTTCCAAAGAGGATCACAAAAAGGTTTCATAGCTGAGCTGTAACACTTGTGCAGGGGGATACAGCTGCACTCCTGTGCTAGGCTGGTAATTCCAGCCTTCCTCCATCACGAACAAATGTCTTGGGTGCTGTGGCTGCAGAGGCTCTGTGCTGGGAGGGGGACGGTGGCCTTGCAGAGCGGTGAGAGGGTAAAGCACTATTCTGGTATTCTGTATCAATGTTTTGCAGGCCTGGCAGTGGTCACAGTTGATGCCTACAAGCACTGGATATTCCACAAGTTGAAGACGGAATACTGACTTGTTTACCTGAAGATAATAGGACTTCGGGGTATTTCCTCAGAGAAAATATAAATTTTAATATAATTTCATAAGCTTTGGAGGTTAGCTTGTCTTGTAGCTTCAGTGATATCAAACTTCTTCAAGTAGGAGCTAGATAGAAAGCTGTTTAGTTTTTGCCAGCGTATGTAAAACAAGACTTTTCTATCTGCATTGTAGATTGTTTGTGGACACTTCCAGATTCTTGTGCTTTCTGCAGTCATTCTGGGGACTGAACTCTCATTGATATTGAAAGAAGTTCCATGAACACAACATGTGCAGGAATTTGAGTGTAGAAGCCCACAGCGTGGTTTGGATTAGTGAACTGCTTTTAGTTTGGAGATGACTGGGGGAGATGGGAAAAGCAACTGTACATTAAGGGAACAATTACAGATCTTCCTGGTGACATCAATGAGAGATTTGCCTTCAACCTTTCACAGAAGATTTTTAGCTTTAATTTGGGATGTTTAAGGGGTTTTTCAAAAGCACTAAAGGCCAGTGGAAGCTTAGTAGCTGCTCCTTATGCCTTTAAAAACCCCTACACCAAAAGTAATAGCTGAGAACATGAAATGGAAGTAAATAAAATGCATTTTCATTGCTGTTTTGAGTTACATAATTGTTGTTTCTTAATTTGTTAGTTGATCTGAATTTAACATGAATTTAATCTGTATGGTGACCAAGGAAACGGTGAGTAACTGGTAGAGATGCCAAACAAAGCCAGTGATCTGTAGGTGTAGCCCCTGAGCAGCCAAGGACAGGTAACAGATCCACTGCCTACAGCCCTGAGGCTGTGTCACCTCTCCCGAGCTTGGTGGCCATTTCAGCACTGAGCAGTGCAGAGCACAGGCTCCCCCTGACTCTGGGGATAAGCTCAAGGACACCCAGGGCCTGGTCACAGGTGAGAACTCACAGACACCAGACATCACCCTACCTGTGTGGAGCACTAAGCACATTCCCAATGTTCTTCAGAACATCGGAGCAAGACCTCCAGCACTAGATCAGCTTGTACAGGGCAGCTTGCCCCTGGAGAGTCATGTCCCTCTCTCAAGCCCTCTCTGGCAGTAGCTGCAGTAAGAGTGGCAATGAAGCAAGAACTTAAAGAGGTTTTGGATCTACTCAGTGCACCAAAACTGCCTCCCTTCTGTATTCTCTAAGATCAAGGCCACAAAGCCACAATTCCATGTTATTATGGTCAAGCTCCTAATTTCACCCAAAACTCCTACACGGAACGCAGCAATTTGTACTGAGCAAAGTATTTCCTCCAGACATGATCTGTTAAATCAAAAGGGCATAAAGGTGATGGCAATTATATCACTGATCTGGTTAGGATTAACCAGTTTTACCAATAAAAATCCACAGCTTACTTTTTTGAGTTTGTGTGGCTTCAACTTCTGCCCATTGGATGAGTATTTATATATCTCTCTCTGTTCAGTTTAAAAATTTGTTAATACAAAGTATCTCCTCCCTGTAAAGGAATCTGGTTGCTTCTTGATCTTCATTGTAAGCTGAACAGAACTGTAAGCTTTGTAAGCTTACAGTCTGCTGTAAGCCGTCTTCTTCCTCTTTGAAATATTTTTTATGGCTCTTTACTGCACAATTGCTGTTTTTTCAACATTTTAAACAATGTTGAACTGTGGAACAGTTTGCAGTTTTAATTGATCCCACAGTGGCATATGCACATATCAAAATAATAATGATTTTATTCACTACCCTGCTCTGCGTGGGATGTGCCTGAGAAGAGATAATTTAACAAAAGAGACTCAAAAGGTGAAGAGAAATAAGACAACAAGAGAAGAGTGCAGAGTTAGTTTACAGTTTAAAGCATGTAAACCAAGAAGAAATAAGCAAACAAACCCCACAAACCAAGACAGTTAAATACTCCAAACTCCCAATTTCTGGGAATCCCAAGAGCAACATTAAGTTCTCTGTTGTATAAGAACGAACCTCAGCAGACCCTTCCCTGTCCTGCAGCTCCCTGCACTGAAAGTATTGCCAGGTTTTTCTGTTTTGAAATTCTGCAGCAGAGGCTTCCTGGGGAATTTTTGTTCCACAGTAACAAACTGCTCACACATCTTCAGGCACAGACCCTAGAACAGGACCCAGAGGTGCTTCCTCTTGAGGAAAAAACGTTTCTCTTGATTGTAGAGGAAATAACCACAGGCAGTCAAGGTTGCTCTGTTTAGCCCCAGAGTTGCTGTTCCCATCCCACCCACAGCAGGTAGCGATGGATGGAGCTTGGCTTTGATTCCCCTGCAGGTTGCAAGTCCTTCTCCTGTTTGACCAGACAGTAGACAGCAGCTTCTTCATTTTTAGGGCTGCATCCTTCTTTTCTTTGTTTTCAGCCAGGTTTTTTCACCCTTTTGACGTGCATGTACAATGCAAATATGAAGTGGAGAGCCAAATTAGGACAGGGATTTTGCCCTCCTTCATGCAGTAAGACACACGAGGCTGGCTCAGTACTGTTATTTCACACTGCAGCTTGAGCAGGGAACACTGTCATCACCCCAGCTACTGTCATCGGCACCTTTAGCAAATCCTGTTGTTACCATGCAATGGTATGGGTTTGGGAGCTTTACATTATTTTCCAAGTCCATAAATGTCAGAATCCAGTATAAAAAAAGGTCAATATATTACTGTCAAAAGGTTTTTTTTTCCTTTTTTTATACAAAAATTAAAAAGATCAAAATATATCACATTATTTACATATTGTGCTTCATGCTTAGAGATCACTGAAAAAGAACACACAAACAAACATTTTAATCAGAGAAATGCTCCATTCATTACACTTACTAACCTTACTGTTAATACTGTAAGAATTGGCATTCAGATTTTTTCTAATATTAACGGTACATCCAAACAAATTATACAGAATTAAAAACTTTAATGCACTAAGGGTGTGCTCACATTCTAACTGAGGGCTTGCAACCAGTCAGTGACATGCTGTTAACTCCAGCTCTGTCCACATACCCATATGTTTACAGATGGGTTTGTAATTCCACTCAGCTTCAGTGTCATACTCTTGTTGGAGAATGAGGATTCTCCTACAAGTCAGGATCAAATCCTCATCTTACAGGAGGACACTTCTCTCCTCATTTTCCCAGGCTGCCAGTAGCACTTCCAAGCCCTGGCTGCTCTGGGTGCATGGGATGCTACAAATCACCTGACCGCCTGCACCCAGGGTGCTGATCTGAGCACTGAAGCAGTGCAGTGGTTAAGAGTTATAAAATTACAATGTAGAAGAGTCTGTTAGAAAAGAAATGTTTGGAACTCTGCTACAGAGACAACCCACTGTTAACTTCTCAGCTGGGAGGTTATGGACTGAGTAAGTCACACCAGAACATGGTGCAGCCTTTCCATGGGTGGTTCCTAAGCTTCCTCGGCCATAATAAAAGCCCAAGCAAGCCTGTAAAAAGGCATTCTTCTGACAGTGTTAACAATGATTTGTCATGCTTAGCAAGTTTTTGGTGTTCCCAGCACCAGTTTAGAGCTGGGGGGAACAAGACCTGAAGCTGCTGGAATCCTGCTCCCCCAAGGAATAACATCATGTCTGCCAGGCCTGTGAGCTATTGCTTAAAGCATGTGCAGCAGTGCAAACAATCACCATGCAGGAGCAAAATTGCTCAGGACCTGTTCAAGGATATACAGGTATTAATGTTACTGTACCTTATGCCAACATCCTGCTACTGGCAGTCCATCTGGTCCCTGCAAAATTGAATTTACAGATTCAGCTTTCCTGACAGTGACTTAAGTGTCACAGCCAAAAACCTGAAGGTCATTTGTCACAACAATGAAAGGCTTAGCAGCACTGTTAATTACCATGCAAAAGCCATTTACTGTATATGCACAAAAATGAATATGCAGGCAATGTAATCCATGTGTCACGCACAACACAAAATTAAATACACCTTGGTAAAAAAAAAATAAAATTGGAAATCTACACTTTCTTTCCTTTAAACAAAGGAAACTTTGCATTTGTGTACAAATAAAAGGATTTGAAATCACAGTTCATTAACTTCATAATCTGCTTTATAAGGTAGTGTCTTTTGCAGTCAGACAAATATATGGAAAGCATGATGTGGGAATGTATTTTTTTGTTAAAATGTGCTTTTCTGTTCAGGGGAGCTGATGTAGGTATTTCTTTCCTAGATGGTCTCCTAATTGTATTAAATTTGATCCTGCAGTACTTAGTTTCTTTACGAAATCTTGAGTTGCTGAACTGAGAATAGGATGAGTGGACTATGCAAAGGGAGTGAAAACATTTGTCTTGTTCCACGAGAGATACAAGAAACATACAAAAATCAGAAAGCCAGAGAAGCTCTCACTGACCAGAAGGAGAACACTGGAAAGGAAGGAGCCCCTTAGAAGAGGAACGAGCTATGTATGACCAGCTCTCTGAAGACAATTCAGAAGAAATAGCTGACTTCAGCTGCCTTTGCTGATGCTGGATTTTTTAAAGGCTCTTGGATCTCCCATTACATGAATTTCTGCATGTAGAGCCACAGAGAGCACACAGGCACTGACCCTTCCCTCAGAGCCATCTCCAGACTCACTAGGGGTGGGAAGATGTGGACGCAGCAGAGAGAACTGCTAGTGCAAATACAGGTCAAAATGCAATTTTACATTTTTTACTGTAAATGTTAGTCATCACATTTTTTGTATTCTGTATTGATTTTGTATGTAAAATAGCCTATGCCCAATAAAACAGATGCAGTGAAGTAAGGTAACCCTCTCCAGCTACTCTTAGTGTAAGAAGTCATGTTTTCCTGTAACCTTAGTTAGAAAAAACACTTTTTTCTGCAGACACAGTCAATATTTTGGTCCAAAGCTATTAAAAAAAAAGGTAAAATGCGTATATTTGCCAGAGCTGTCTGGGGGTGATGGGTACAGGGGACAAGGTGCAGAGTAGTTGTTTGAACTAAAACACTTCTGGTGCACTCAGAATACTTTGGCCATCATAAAACTCCACACCTTTCTACCATGTTTCCTCTGACTCCAAAATGACTCTTCACGGCTCATGTGGGGCTCATGCTGATGCACCCTGGGCTGCAAAACTAAGTCAACATTTCAACCAACCTGCAACTAACTAGGCAGATGCACAACTGCTCTATTGACTGGTTGTAGTTAATTGGAGGAATCACCTACTGCCATTGACAATGCATTCAACAGAGATGGGTTCTGTGTTTTCCGTATAGCCAAGATGGGAGATGCTTGGGAAATAGAACATCTCTGGGGAGTAAATATGAAGTTAGAGCAGGCCTGCTGTTAGTAATTGGTTTCTTGGACACATCTGAAAGTAATTTAACTTTTTGAAAGAGAAACAGCTTACTGCCCTTTTGTTTCTCTGAGGACAACTGCAAATCATCTAACACGCAGCATTTTCTATGGTTACAAAAATGAAAATAAAACAATGACCTCTCTTAGCTAGTGGTACAGAGCACTTTTGGGAACAGAGAACGAACCTTCCTGCATAACCACTGGACTCAGCCTGAGCTCTAGACAGAGCTCTGTGCTGACACAGCAAAACCCTTCTGATGCCCAGAGTGCCAGTGGCCCTGCTCTGCAGGACTGGCCATTTGCTTGAGGAAAGCTTTTCAAATCCCAGCTGGGAAAGGGACTCACAGGGCTGCAGCAGAACAGGCACGAGGGGAACCAAACTGGGCCACAGGTACTGAGAGAAACCATAACTAATTTTGAGCACCTGTTGCCATAAAGGGACTGGCATCCCCACTGCGTGATCTCCCGTGATTTACACTCCTCGCCTAAGGTCATTTTAACTGGGAAGAAGAAGGCACCACACATTGGCATCCTTCCCCACATGCCAGAGTGAAACATCTTGTTCCAGCTCTGCTGCCTTGTGTCCTTCCTCTCCCTGGAGGGGTTTGCTCCTCAGGACAGGGCTTGGCCACAGCAGGAACACACACAAGCCATGCAAGAAAGAGCAGATACTGTACCAAAGGGCAGGGCAGGCTCACCCCATCCAGGCCTGGCAAACCTGGGTCCCTTTTGCTGCCTGCAATGCTACGATCTCCCTGTTTGGAAAAATCACTGCTCGTTGAGAATGATAAAGGACACAGGAGTTACACAGACAGACACCCAGGTTTCAGCACAGGGGGAGGAGGACAGGTCTAGAGCTTCACAGCTCTGTTTCTGATGACACAGCGAGTCAGCAGAGTGGTTTTATGGTAGGGAATTCACATGACATGCAGAGTCTGTCATCTGGGAAAGATCTTCTGTACACAAACCAGAGATTCACATTTGTAAAAGTACAGTTAAAGAGATAAAGGGTAAATCACCCAACATGTCAAGAGAGGAAAAAATTAATTGCCATTCACATTCAATCTCCAGGCAAATAAAGCATATTGACTAAAGGAGCTTACTGCTGGTATAGTGGAGCTACACAACAGCCTTGTCTGCCATAGCTGTGCTCAGAGAGCGAGGAAAAGTCACATGTTCAGAGAAGAAATGGGTTTTTGAATTGTCGTGGAGCAAGCAGCTGGCACTCTTTACTAGGTGCCTCTGAACTAAGTTCTAAACGGTTACATTTAAGCAGTTTCAGTTCAATATTTGATACTTCTCATCTCGAAGGTAAATTTTACCAGGTCAAACAACTTCTTATAAACCACTCTAGATGTTTGGGGTTTTTTGGTGGGCTCTGTCTAATGAATGAGAGGTTCTGGAAGTGAACTTGGGACATCCAGCTTCCCCAGGCTCAAACACCCAGGAGGTTTCCTGGAAAGCCCACTGGGGTAGGTGCTACATGGCAGTGGCCCGGGGTGTGTCTGGGAAGGGACAGCTCTGAGCCACAGGCAGAGAAACCAGGGGAGGTCTCTTCTCCCAGAGGCACTTGGCAGCCTGGGGAGCTCCAGCTCACCCATCACTTATGCTTGACAGAACTGTGATGCTGTCAACCCCGACATGCCTTCCCCAGGCTCATCCCTCGCTTGGTTTGCAGGGATGAAGGGATGGGGCTGGCCTTGTTTTCAAATCACCTCCCATCCCTTGCACCCAGTTACTCCCTGATTTCAAACATGCTCAGAAGCCAGGCCAGCAGCTTCACACTATCTCCTGAAGAGCTCTACTGAGGCCCATTGTTCCTGACTACAATAAGAAGGTCTTTACACAAAGATGCTTTATTTTTACTGCTGTGGCTTGCTCCCATCTGGCCAGTGAGGAGCCCTTACAGCAAGCAGTGAACTTCCAGCAGTGCAGATAAACCATTACGAAAAGTGAGAAAACAATAACCATCTGCTTTGATTTACTGCAAAAGAGAGAACTCCCAAATCCTGCTTTTCCCTGGCTGCAAAGCTGTGTCTCCTTTCCTTCAGCCCCAGCAGCCTGTGCTTAGGATGAGTGAAATGAAAGACGTACCACGGGACAAGGCTGATCCAGTCCGGGAGGGCCTGGTTCCCCCTTCTGTCCTTTGGCTCCTTTTCTCCCCGGTATTCCTCGTTCACCCTGTCAACAGGAAACATCAGGAAACAGGAAATATCAGGAGCAAGGGGAAGAAAGACCTTTGCTTCATGTCTCACAGCACTTGCATAGTCCCAGTCCTCACCCAGAGTAAGAACACTTGCACTAGTGTGACCTCAGCTGAGTAGTGAAATCATTGTATAAATCTTTAGTTAAAGCTGGGTGGAAGTATTGTAATAGATAATTTTATAACAGATTGACTAAATGAGCAGTTTCTGCTGGAACCCAGGTTGGTATCTGACAGCAAGTGGGAGCAGCAGCTTCCAGCTACTGCCCTGTGCCCTGCTGGGCTCCTGGCTCCACCTGGGTATCCCTTTGTTTATAGGTCCCTGTAACAAAACCTTTGACTTGGATCCATTTTCAAGGTCTATAAACCAAGACCAGCGATTCTTTGCAACCTGCAGCTGTCAGGCTGCTCCGTTTCCCCACAATGGTTGGGCTGGGCAGGTTTGCAAAAACCCTTCCAAAATCCCTTCCTAACTGTCTGTCCTGCCCTGTGTTGGGAATGTGCAGATCCTTGGGCTGCACAGAAGGCCTTTCAGCAGTGGCTCCCAGGGCAAGCAGCACTGCCTGCCAAACAGCAGCCTGTCCTGCCCCACGAGCATCAATACAGCCATCAATACCCACTCACCTTCTCGCCTCTTTCACTCCTCTCTCCTTTCTCTCCTCTGAGACCGGGGAAACCCTGCCACCACAATTTTTATGTGGGAAAAAAGAAAAAAAAAAAAAGGTTTTGTAAGTTTAGTGTGTGAATGGTTCAGTTCAACATGAGCCAAGTCCAGCCACGGTGAAAAATGACACTTTCTTCCTGTTGAATTGGAATGTCAGCAATTTCTTGGAAAAACTGGAGTGCTTCACCACACCCCAGTAACAATACAGCTATTAGAAATTTTCATGTCACTGAATCCAATACCAATATTCTCAGTTGCAAAGGGAAGCCCTGGCAGCACCTTCAGGTGAGCAGTTCCACTGTGCAGTGGAAGTAGCCCAGCAATGGGCCTGAATTCAGCCCTTTCCTCCAGCCATCATTCCATGGGCATTGTGTTTAAGAGGGAGCAGTCTATATAGTGTTAGTTACATATTTTCCCAACAATCTCAAGTTACTTGTGTGTTACTTGCGTTTCTACCATGAATAATTAATGATTTCCATACTCACATCCAATCCTGGCTCCCCTGGCTTTCCCTGCAGATGTAGAAAATAAAAATTAAGATGTGCTGTGTTGAGTTTGGCCTTGCAGACAAACTTGGATCCAGTTGGTTTAACATGGCAGTGAGAGCATGGGCTCGTCCAGGAGCCCCTGGGATTGGAGGCTGCTCCTTTGCCACTCACCAGGGTAGTGCTGGTCCAGCTCTGCAGTTCTGGCTGGACTCCCCACAGCAGGATTTTACAGCCCCTATTTTAGGATTGCACCCCAATGTCCCTGCTCCTCTCCCACACCCATGATTACCTTTTCTCCTTTGGTACCAGGTAAACCAATGAGCCCTGGAGCACCTGGGAGACCCTTAAATTAAAAAGAAACAGAGCATTGGGGTTGTTTCCTATGAGACAGGTTTCTGTGAACCTGTCAGAGCCAGAAATCAGATTTGGAAAGACAACTTACAGCGGGTCCGGTGTCACCTTGGTCCCCCTTCTCCCCACTGTCACCCTTTTCTCCCTTTGCACCGTCCAAACCCTGCAGAAACGAAATGGATCAGCCAGGGAGACCTGGCAGCTCTGCCCAGGGCAGCCCCTCATGCACCCAACCACCTCCCACCCCTTCTCTAGGGTGCTTACACCCACACTGTTGATGTTTTGATCTTGACCACATCATATAAGAAAATAGCTGAAAATATAGATTTTAAGCCTTTTGGTCTGGAAACCCTGACTCTCACCAGCCCTCAGGACGGGTTTGGATTGTAAATGCTTGGAAGGGAAAATGGCTTGTTTTCCAAAATGCCAACTGCTGAACAGTGTAACCAAGGGATGTGTTGTGACAACAGTGACAAAAAACTCAGTCTCCAGAGCTGACAGGCCTTTGTGAGCCTGTAAATAATGCACTGGCAGCTGGGAAACTGGGTGACATTTAATTTATTGACTTACTTTAGGCCCCTGGATTCCTGGAGGACCCTGTGGGAAAGAGTAGTGCATTTGAAAAAAACCCCCAGAATTTAAAAACATACCCTAAATTTTTCTTCCCAAACCATTTCTTGCTCAAATTACGGACTGACAATGGTCAAATACTAATTTTCAAGACAGGTGGCAGTTTATTTTGTTCTCCAATATCAAGTCAGAGGGCAGGGGAACTGAAAAGGAGCAGTCGGTACAACACAAGCTTTGGGGAGTGAGAGCCCACAAAAGCTTTGCTGAAGAAAGTGACAAGAAGCTCTGGGGGAGGCATTGTGCCACCACACCCCTCCACACCCGGGGGCAGGGCTGGGATACCTCCCAGGCTCTGAATGCCACCTGAAATGCCACCTGCTTTTGAAGCATGGTCTCTCAAGATGAATCTTGGGAAGCCAGCAGAGGCACCCCAGGCTTCCCAATGTCCTTGGCAACTCCTTTTGGAGCTTGGTAGGCATCGAACCCCTTCGGTATCTCCATCAAAAACACTCTGTGTGTTCATCACCACCTGCATCCTCTCCCAGTGTAGCTGATGGCAGAAAATGACTTGGGTGAATTAAATAAGCCATAAACTCTGATGTACTCTCCTAAATTAGGTGCTTTAATTTCTCCAAAGACAGATCAGACTGTAGCAAACTGTAGCACTTCCTTGATTTTTTTCCCAGATTCAAAACAGCCCAAAATGATTAAATAGAACTGATCAGCCTTGTCCTTATCTATCACATACAATAACAAATCTGCAGGAATCACTTCCAGAGTCCTACCATAGGGCCAGGTAATCCGGGGGGTCCAGGCTCAGGTATGATCTGTAGAAGAGAATTAAACATCATGTTAACAAGGCTGGGCAAGAGAGAATGGTTCAGGAGAGGAAACATCACAAAGCCCAGAATCATGATTTAATGCCCAATTAACTACAATAGCAGCATCCAATATGTCAACCACCAATACAAAATCTAAAGTAGCTTTATAGTGCTAAGTGTGTGAACTGCTCTTCCCTAATGAATAAACCCATTTAGACACTTGTAGAAAACAGCTGGGTTTTGCTGATGGATATGGGACTGCTGGGTCTATCCTGCACCCCCAACTTTGCCTGATCCTGTGTCA
Source organism: Tichodroma muraria (assembly GCA_013390105.1). Classification (NCBI taxonomy): domain Eukaryota; kingdom Metazoa; phylum Chordata; class Aves; order Passeriformes; family Sittidae; genus Tichodroma; species Tichodroma muraria. The sequence continues at coordinate 47,689 of WAAG01087424.1, read as the reverse complement.
TGAAAGAGACTTTATGTTGCCAAGATCTTACATGATTATTCTGTAGACATGGTGATCCAGTGTCTCCTTTTTCTCCTTTGTCTCCTTTTGGCCCTTCTGCTCCCTGAAAGATAAAAATATGAACACTGATGTTGTGCGTCTTCCAGGAAAGCAAAAACGAGAGACAAATAGGTTTGTCTCCCTCTAAACACCAGCCATGGGAAAACTCATGGTCACTTCCAGGGGACTTGGAAGAAATATTTTCTCCTCCTTGATACATTCTGAATTAGGTGATTAGAAATGGAAATTCAACGCTCCCACATCCACCAGCCCCACAGTAAGGTGGTGTGGAGACGTCATTGCTTAAATCAGCCAACCCAGTGCCATTCTGAGCATTTGCAGAAACCAGTGCACTAAGGAACCAAGAGCAGAGGTTCAGGGACAGACAACGGGACGTACCGGGGGACCTGCTGAGCCCATTTCTCCTGTCTCTCCTTTCTGCCCCATGATCCCCATGCTGCCCTGGTCACCCTTTGCTCCTTTGGGACCCTGCAAGTTGAGAGAAAACAACATGTTTATGAGAAAACTCTTAAAATCCACCCCCCCACACACAACAGCCGCTTCTGCCTTTCTGCTGTTTCCCTCCACATCGCGAGCTTATGAGAACATGTTTTAACATTCAATCTCACAGATGCCAATTTTGAGGGTGCAGCAGAATTTGGCTGGGCTGCAGGAGGGATTGCAGCCATTTGGGGTTGGGAAGGTTTACAAAAAGATTTGAGACAGCATCTGATGAACTGCTTGTGAAAGGAGCCCCTTTAGCTCAGCAGACACGGCCATGAGCAGCATCGGCACGCTCAGAGCAGAGCAGGGGCTGCAGGCAAAGGGCCATCAATTCAGGGAGACACAGCTGCCACTACACAGCAGAGCTTGCTCCTGGCAGGCTGGATTTGCTTTTCACAGACACACAGGAAACTTCCTTTTCATTTGGCTCCTGGCAAGGCCTCGCTCGATCCAGCCGTGCCTCACTCACCTTTTCACCATCCATTCCAGGTGGACCTGGCAAGCCCAGCTCTCCCTGAGGGGACACAAAGAAAGGGGAGCCCATGGTAAATTAAATTAAGAATTCATCTCGGGAAAGCATTGTGCAAGGAAATGAGCTATTCACACACAGTTGTGGTGGTTATGGGTTTGCCACTGCCAGGCTTAGGACCGAGGAGGTGTCGGTGACCCACCAGCATCACCAGCTGATCTGATTACTGGCACAGAGACCTCAAAAGGCACTGAAATCCTGTCCCATTCTTTCAAGAGACACTTTTCTACAAATTACATTCTTCTTTTTAAGAAACAGCTGGCTGCAGTTTACAGACTATTGCTTGTGAAGCAGGAGGACAGCAGGTCCTAGGACACAGTGCTGGAACAGTAAGCAGCACACAGGGAGGGTGGGAATGAGGGCGGCTCAGCACAGCCATGAGACTGCCAGCCCCTCTCACAACTGCTTCTCCCACTTCTGCCTCCAGCCACAGACAAATGAGGCAGTCTCAGAGGAGCTGGGATTTCATCGGTCAGTTGTGGAACTGGGACAGGACTCATTTCTGGGACAGCATCCTCTGGAAGAGACTGAAGGCCAGAGACAGGTCAACGACATACTGGCTTTTGTGTAAAATCCACCTTTTTTTTTCAGCCAGAGAGAGGGCTAAATAGCACAGCCTCAAACTCCTCCACAGGCAGCTTCAACTGCCTTGTTTTGGCTTGGGAGAATCTTCATGGAGAGCTACTAACAACCGTGTTGCTTGGCAGAGGTCAGGCTCACCTTGGGACCTGGAGTGCCTTGGGGGCCCGGTGGCCCTGGGGGACCTGGTGGACCCTGAAACACAGCAAACAAAACAGGCTTGATCATGACTAACACAAACATGGCACGCTGTCCTCGTGCTGTGGGGACGAGCAGCTCCCAGCCATGATATGCCAGAGACACTCAGGTGAGCAGAATTGCTGGAGCACTGAGATGAGTTCAACTGACAGAGTGTCCGAGGTTCCTCTGCCAAGGGGTTGTTCATGCAGAAGAAAACACCATGGGAGTGAGTCAGGTGTACAGCTGCAAAGACATAGGTTAAGAGGCAATATGCCTTTAGCTGGAGGTGGGACTCCAAATCTGGTGGTCTCTTTTTGCATCCTACCCGCTCCAGCCAGCCAGCCTGGGAAGCAGCATCGTGCTGAAAATGGCGTCAGCCAGCCAGGTGCAATTAAAGAGGGGAAAAAAAGGAGTTTGTGTGAGCACAAACAGCAGGAAAACCTTGCACACTTAAAAAGAAGTTATTTTTCCTGGGCACTGCTGAATGCAAAGATCACAAACCACCTTGAGATGAAAAAATATTTTCCAACTTGCAAGTTATTTCAAGCAGCAAAATTTGTGGTCTTGCTCAGATGAAAGCCAAACCAGTATCATATCCTGGAGCACCTTTCTCCATGGCTACACACTCAAATGCTGTTACACTTAGTTACACTGGAAGCCTTTCCAGAGCCTTGTCCATGAGACAGGTCAATGCACAAACACTGCAAACAGCGAATAAGCAGGAAAACAGCAAAGTTAGTGAGGTTCAGTGATGTGCCCCTCAGCAGTCTCTGAGCACGCAGAACGTGGGACAGAGTCTGGGCCCAGCAGACATTTGATGGAGCCTCCGCAACCACTGCACTCCACAAACTCCACTCCCAAAGCTGCGTGCCACGCGGACATCTGGCAAACGGAAATTACCAGCACTTTGTGTATCCCTGCAGCCTGTTATAAAACAATTAGGATGGTTCTCAAACGTGTCTGTAGTCAAGTATTTATTCTAAGTCAGCTTATTTCATCCTAATGAAAAGGTCAGGGCACTGTTCAGTTGGGCAGGTTAAGGCTCGGGTGCCGCTCCCCTTCCTCGCACGTCCCAACTGCTGCCATCAAGCTCCGCCACCGCTTGTGCTGCTTCACCCTAAATATCCTCAGCGGCCAGATGCAATCAGCTCTTTGTTCCCTCCCAACCAGCTCTGTGCCAAGACAAAAATCTCAGGAGGAGACACAGGACGAGGGTGGGCACACTGTCACAATGTCAGCCTGGCAGAGCTCGGCAGATTTCAGTCCTTTCCCAGGAACTGCAGGACCCAGCCTTGGTGCAGGGCTTACCTTGAGCGCATCCAGGATTCGGCCGTCGTAGTCGATCACCACGGTGTCTCCCTGTTCCCCTTTCAGCCCGGGGGGACCCTGCAGCCAGGGATGAATCCTGTTTAATGTTACAGCACGGAGAGGTGGCTGGTGTGAAAGCAAACACCTGACACGCAGCCTCTGGGGGTTATCACCTTACAAGCACCATGGTTTAACCAGTCCTAGTCTGATAGCTGGAACTGTCAAACCTCAAAAGGCCATCAATTTGTGTAATGGAGAAGTGCATAAAAATCCTCACTTGATTACTGCTATTCCCATCTTCCCTCTTACAAAAAAAAGGGTCACAGGATGGTCATGAGGATAAGAAAATTAGACTTGACTGATTTCCCATGTCAGCACCTGTGCAATCATATGTTTCAATATGCACCATCTCTATTTTTTGACACTGAACTGATCCTGCAGCAGTTCATCTACATACTAAGCAGAAAGAGGTGGTGGGGAACAGCTAAGGTTGAGACAAATAAACAGTTCCAAACTGAAATCCTGAACATCCATACCCGGGGTCCAATGGAGCCAATTCCTCCTTTCTCACCAGGTTCACCCTGAAAATCAAAAATCACATTTTTTTCAATGAGACCAAGAAAAATATAAAATATTTATCCTAAAAATACACATACACTCATAAAGATATGCTTTAGATTAAGAAAAATTATGACACCAAGAAGGGACTGCTTCTCCTCACAGAAAATAGATTTGACCTGAGAGTGAATTTGTTTTGCGAAAAACAATGTTGGTGTAACAGCAAGAGGAGTAAGGGGAGGTCTCATTGCAGGGGGAGTGGAGTGGCTAGCTCAGGGCTGAGCTCCCTGTATGGGCTGTGCTGCTCTCCAGCTCCTTTCCCTTCTCTGAGTGTGCTCAGCTCCATCTCTTTGTGCTGGTTCCACATGGCTCCCTTTGCTTCAGGCTGAGTTTTGCATGTGGAAAGCTTCAGCAGAGATGTTTAGACCATTTTCAAGGGTAAGTTTAAGGAAAAGTTCCGCGCCAAATTGTTCCTTTTTTTTCTTCCTCTTTTTTATTTTTTCCTCCCTCCCCTCCTTTTCATTTTTTTTTTTTTTTTTTAAATTGGAGAGTTTTAAAAAGTCGTAGTACTCTTACAGCACTGACCCAAAATTCTGTTCGGGATTCAAAAGATGTCCCATTTGTCACATCCATGTTAATCCCCTTGCTGACCAAATTAAAGCTATCCAGAAAGTAAAAAATGGTAAAAACGTATAGAAAAAACCCTAAATTCAATCAGCACTTGCTACTATGGTTCTAGAAAAAGTTTACTAAGGTTCACCAGAGCCCACTTTCTTCTTCACACACACTTTCTTGCCCAATAAGGAATCACAACTCTTTGATATAAAAAATATTAGTGCATCCAGATCCTACTAAATACGAAGCAGCTGAGGGGGTAAATAACACCCATGGATGCTATCTGGGTCTCCTCACCACCACTTAACAAACCCAGACTGCCTAATTGTATCTCTCAGCAGCTTTGGAGGTCAGGAGGACAGGACAGCTCACAAGTAGTTGGGGCTCTGAAGCAACTCCACAGCCACCAATAACATGGGATCAAAATGTGATCAGAATTCTACAGTTTTTGAGGAAAAAGGCAATTCAATGGAAAATGTGCAAGTAGATGACTTACAAACTCTCACACTGATCTCTGTTTGAACCCAGTTTTCATCAAATCACCAGGAAAAGTTAAAACACTCTCGGTATCACTCCTTTTGTGTCACTTTTGGCATTTTATGAGACATTTAGAAGGCAAAGGCCCAAAACATCTCAGCTGGAAGCCTCTGCCTCAGTAATGCTGTGCCCAGAGTTCCAGCTTTTCCTTACCTTTAGTCCTGGGAAGCCGTCTGTGCCGTTCTCTCCCCTGGGACCCACGCTTCCTTTTTCTCCCTGAAAACAAAGCCATTTAGACAAATGCTATACAGGACAGGGAGGATGGAGAAGAGGTTTACTCAGGTTATCACTTTCTTGATTTATCTTCATTTTAGATACATGACGGAGCAGAGCTCTGCTTTCAGCTGTAAAACACATCACCTTGCCCAGGTGCAAATGGGGAGATAAAATGAAGCCTTTTGAGATAAAAATGAAGCTTTCAGATTCAGCAGTTTGGCTGAGAGTGGTGTGTCCAACCATGAAGCTGGCCCCAAAACCACAGCACAGAATAATACATTCACAATGTTTTGTGTTGGAAGGGGTCTTGAAGAACATCCAACCCCCTGCCACGGGCAGTGACACCTTCCACTACCCCAGCTTGCTCCAAGCCCTATCCAGCCTGACCTTGGACACTTCTAGGGAGGGGGCATCCACAGCTTCTCTGGGCACCCTGTGCCAGAGTCTCACCACTCTCACAGTTTCTTCATCTTTTTCCACACCAGAGGAGAAATGTTTCTTATCCTACCCCAACTGTGATATGGTGCCAAAAACTAGACAGCAAAAGATGCTGCCCAACACATGCATTAGACGGACACAGAGCAGAACGTACCTTCGGGCCCACAAGTCCTGGCTCCCCAGGGATCCCATCATCACCCTGATGGAATAAAATATAAAAACTGAAATACACAGACCTTGTACATGCTTAGTAGGTTTCAAGACATTGTTTGACCTCACTGGGTGTTGCACAGACCTGAAACCCACTCAGGTTTGCAGGCAACCAGGGGAGAGCTGCAGCAAGGAGCACAGGAGGCTCCAGCCTCTCTGCATCCCAGCCCTGCCTCTGCATCCCCTGCTCCTGGGAAGGCGGAGGGGCATTTTCCAGAATTTGCTTACAGCAGGCCCTGGCAGTGGTCTTCTCCCACCTTCGACAGAAACTAAATATTAAATTCCTTAAGGCCTTTTGGGTCCTAAAGACCTCCTGTAAGCTGCCACCCATCCCATGGACTTCACAAGTCACCAACGCCCTCTGCCAGGAGGAGGTTTTCTGGTTTTGCTTGTGTTTTGTTGTTCTCCTGGAGTAACAACACTTCATGGGTGCTGAAGAGATTAGTTTTACCAGTCAGTTACAAAATGTTTAAGCCAAATTCTGGCCTGGAAAACACCCACGGCCACCCCTGTTTTGGGCCAAATCAGTAAGAGGGAAAGGCTGGGCCCTGTCGGTGCATTGACTTCACTTGAAGGCAGTGATTTATCCACTTCTCGATGGCACCACCGGGAGAAAACGTGGAGAGCTTGGACATGTGAATCTCTCACAATCTTCAATGCCACACCCAAGCAGTATTCCTGCCCCTCAAGTGGATCTTTCCCATGGGACTGCAGTGCTGCATGGTGATGGCCATCCCAGGGCCCCCGGGAAGAACATCCTCCAGGCACCTCTTCATTGAATTACTGAAAAGAAAGGGCCCAAGACCTACTGCTTCGCTTGGCAATTGCTGTTTTATTCTTTGTCTAGTGGGCAGATGTGGCTGCAGCTTCTGGCTTGCTTGTGGAAATGAAAGCCAGGCTGCAGGCACAGCCATGCCCAGCTCCAGGATCGCATGGGAGGGAAATCCAGGGAACACAGGGAAGGGTTGGTGTGGAGACAGCCACGACCACGGATTCCACACCAGCCTCTGGCAATTGTTTCCCTCGCCAAGCACAAAGCAAAGAAAAGCAAAAACATTACAACTAATAATTTAAAAAAATCACCATTTTACCTTTTTCCCTTGGACACCAGGTTCACCCTTCAACAGCAACATCAACAGAAGAGAAAGAAATTTAGGGACATAGCAGAAAATAAGGCACATTATGTGGATTATCAAAATTAATTGCAAAACTTACTTGTAAAATTAAAATGCTTGGCTTGTGCTGATCATATTTATCATCCCCCCCAAACGCAAGAAAGCACATTCCCACAGCACAGCAGATTCCAGCCCCCTGTGGCTCCCTCCACCCCCATTTCCAGGTTTGAGCATGGGCAGTGGATGTGATATTGAGGAAGTGACACAGACATTTACACCCCCAGTCAATGCCTTGGAATTTTATATCTGGTATATACCAATGAATTCAAGTCCACTGCAAAAGGACTATTTTCACCCCCACTCCTCTGCTCTAATGCAGCATTATTTCAAGAATTCATGCTAAAATTAGACAGATTATTACCCACCTTTGGTCCTGGTGGTCCTCTGGCACCCTGTTGAACATATGATCGGTTTACTTTTTTGACAACAGAGTAAAACAGGATAAAAACATTTCTAATTTTAATTCCAAGAAAAAAAAAAGACATAGATGTCAACTTCTCATCTTCCCTTACAAACAGAGCTGTATTTGTTCTCTGTGCTCCCAGTAAATAATATCCTTTTTTGGTTTATGTATTTTATGCATAATAAGCACCTTTTCATCCAACGCAAACCTTAGCAATCTGGAATTACAATGCCAGGTGGCTTCAGAGGGCCAGGAATCAGGATACAGGAGCACCACATCCCTCCAGAAGAGCCAAGGGGACACAAAAACCGGCCTCTTCTCTCCTCAGGGCAAAGGTAGCCCTGGACAAACATCCATTTTAGGGCACCTATAATTCCATGAGGGGGTTTTGGCCTCTAGTGAGCTGCAGGGTGATGTACAGTGAGGGTGAGGGGCACACACACAGGTGCTTCTGGGCAATACTGACCATGACTCCATCCTCTCCCGGCTCGCCTTTGAAGCCCTGCAAAAAATAAAAAGACAAACATTGAAACTATTACCTCTCATTCTCCAAAATGCTCAGCAATAATTAGAATGTTCCACTGCATTATGCTTTAGCCTATTTTTTTATTAAATAAATTGCCAGTGGTCTTCAGATTTGCAATAGGTCATCCAAAAGGTATGAACTGGGGAAGAGATCTCCTGGCTCTGTGAGTTACAACCAGCACCTGCAAACACACGTCCCACGTCCAGCTTTTTGCTCCAAAATTTGAGATGGAAGGTCCCCTCCTGCTGCCTTGCCCCACACCCCAAGGCTTTGCTCTACGAGCAGCCTTTGGAGCTCAGCTGTGGCTCAGGCCGGGGACTCAGTGGTTGTGGTGGCAGCGCTGGGGAAGGGGACACCCTTCACCCCCCTGTCCCTCGTGGGGTGGGAACTGCCTGATACGTGCTCGCTGCGCATCTCCCGTCCTTACAGGGGAGCCTGGAGGTCCTCTTGGGCCATCCTTTCCCGTGTCACCAGGAGGCCCCCGGGCACCTGGGGGTCCTGGCGGACCAGGGGGGCCCATGGCTCCATCTCGACCTTGATCACCCTGGAAGAAGTCCACACAGACATGGTGAGATGAAGCAGTGTTGGCAAGGGGTGGTCCCAGAGCGTCCACGATACATGCACTGCGTCCCTGGGCCACCAGCACCCAGGCCTCCGCTGTCCCAGAGGAATTTAACTGCAGCCTCCAGCTGGGAAAGCTGAAAGTGAGCTCATGGCCGATTTATGCCATTTGGGTCTGGTTCCTCAACCAGGATTGCGCTCAACGCCTTCCAATGAGATTTAATCTGCTTAAGCCCTTACCCAGTGAGTGTCTGCCTGGACTCTACCAAGCCAACAACACCCAGAACAACCCAGGCTCTCAACATGCTGGCAGGCAGCATGCACACACTGCCATGGCTCAGTGCACCACGCCAGAAAACCACACAGAAAAGCGGCAGCGCTTAATCTCATCCTTTACAGACAGCCAAGGTCACGTGTGAACATCCTGAGCCACTCCCACCCTGTGGATTTTGGGCGCAGAGACCTCGCCGTGTCCCCGTGGCCGTGCGGGTTTGGTGGGGGCCGTTCCCAAGGGGAGCACCTCGGGGGCTCCAGGCTGGGAATCAGCACCCGGCCCCCCAGCAGCCAGCCCAGCCCAGCCCCGGGGCCGTGGCCCGGCCCATCCATGAGGCTGCACAATGGGAAAAGCCTCATGGAAAGGCGGCCTCATAAATCTTTTAGCAACATCTGGGAGAGTCACCACCGAGGCAGTCAGAGGGCTGTGTTTAATATGCGGTCCACCCTCAAATCAGGGACAAGTGTGGGATTTTTCAGAAGTCCTTAAGTGACTTAGCAGCACAAGTCCCATGGCCTTTCAACAAGATCTGGGCTCCTAAATCACTTGCATCCCTTTTTAAAAAACTCAATTGCAAATGATGAACACTGCAACCAATTATGTCAAATTGAGTCTCCCACTGAATTTTTCCTAATTACTATGTCCCACTTAGAGTTCAAGGATTTAGATTACTCAAGTTTCAATGCATTTTATTTTACAATACCAACACTGTTTATATCAAATTTATAGGACTTTGCCGCTTGATTCCCAAATCTCACAAAGAACCAAATGCTAAAACCCATTAATTTTATGTCCTTCTACTTTGACAATGCCTAAATTCCAATGGGATTTCAATCAAACATGCTCCCAACAAGCATCTCTAAACACAGCCATGGTCATGGCAATTTAAAATAGCAACAGTGCACTGTCAGCCAAAAAGAAAAAGCAAAAGCTGCTCAAACAATCACAGCAAACCAGTGGCAGGAGATTTGGTGTCTACCTTGAGCACTCGCCGGCTCAAGACAAGTTGATCATTAGCCAGAAATCCATGATTGAGGTGGGGGAAAACCATCTATATCCAGGGAAAGTAGGAGGCAGAAGAAGAAAGAGCAGCAGTTTAAGATGAAAGCACAGCAGAAGAGGGAGTTTCAAAGGCTGTAGCAACATATAACAATTTTTTTTAATAACTAGTTGATACATTAGAAAGTAATAGCCTAGGTAGCCAACACTGGGGTTTAATGTTCCGGGTACACCGGATCTTTGTAACAGGACACAGACTGAGGGGAAAGAAGTAATTTTTCACTAGTTTACTGCACAATAGGACATTCAAAGCAGCTGGGGCAAGGATTCCCCTACTGCAGAATAAAGAGTATTATTCCAGCAAACCCCATAGGGGATGATATATCCCAGCATTTCCCTGAGACCAAATATTGCATTTGTTTTCAGAGGCTCAAATGAATACTGATGTATTCCCAGCCTGCAAATTGCAGATAAATCTCCCAGACTTATATGATGCAAAAACAATGTCTTTAGACTGTGTCAGAAGTCCTTGCTATTGTGTTTTAGCCTTTCCACTCATCTATCTAAGGAGAAGCAGTAAGACATTCCCTTTCTCAGGACACCATGTGCATTTCCCTTTCCCCCATCCACCCATCCCAATACACATCCACAGGAGAATCAAGAGGGTGAAGCCACAAGAAGCCCTGTGGGAACACACAGCAAAGCCTCCATGAGGATTTTTGGAGGTTTCTGGGCAACAAACCCCTTTTCCAAATGGCCAAAGAGCTTTTAAACTTTGCATACCAATAATGGATAACCCCAAAGCCTCAATTTGGGGGGAATAGTGCACTTGCAAGGCCACCTCCTGCCCAGCCTCCCAGCATGGATGTTTTAAAATGATCATGTCAAGAAAAGAGGGAAAAAGTAAAGTTAGATAGAAAAAACTAATCCACCCCAGAAAATAAACCCTTACCAAGAATTTTTTCAAGATGTATAGAGGGGTTTTAAGCTCGACATTCAGTTAAATGCAGCTACTTTTGGGAAGAACAGCACAGAAATACTGAGAAATTGAAATTAACGACGACTCAGAACCCTTGCACGTGGCCAGGTCCTCCAAATACTACAGAAACTACCAAAAAGACTCTACTGAGAGCAAAGGATTTTGTGGTAGACAGAAGGGACACAGTTCTGTGGCTCATTACGTGCATAAAGTACTCAAAAGCATAAAGTGGGATTTTCATAAAAGCCCACAGAGCAAAACAGGAAGTGAATATTTTTTTCTTGTCCCTCAGACTGGTGAGCATCATCCAAATAAGCACCTTCCAAGCCCAGCCCTATCTGTTTTAATGGAAAATAACAATTTGCATTTGCTCCGGGCCAAACACACCATATCCCACCAAATCCAGCCATCACAGGTTTAATTTTAAACAGCCCCTGTTATAGATGGGCCCATGAGAGGTGAATAGCCCTGAGGAATATTAAATAGAGAGACACCATCCCTGGTTCAAGAAACATCCAGGCTGTAGAGAGCCAGGCTCCAGGAGAGGGGTTAAGTGTGGTGGAGTAACATATTCCTGCTCCACAATTCCCAAAGCATCGCGTTGCAAGGCACTGGGCTAACAGGCCATTGGGGCTGACCCTGTGTAGCAATGGAATATTGGAGCACAGAAACCTTGAACACTGTTAATTTCCAGCTTTCAAGTCCTCAGTGTAGCCATTTCAACATAACACTCCAAAGTAAGCAAATAATAAAATAAAAGTATCCATAGGTGTCTGTTGACTGCTGCAGAGAGCTCTGCAGGATGCTTCCTGTGCTGAGTTTTTATCAGCAGTGCAAGTTTGGTTTTGCAGAAAATAAGGGAGAAAAAGCTCCTTTTTTGTCTGCACTAGGCTGTAGAGCTGGCTCAGCCACACCAGTGTTTGGCCCCCAGCAGCTCAGGATACAGGAGGTACTGGAGCCATCTCCATCAGCACTGGCCGTGGGCAGGCATGTGCCACGTGGGCCACTGCAGACAGAGCAATTCTCCCACCAGCTGAAGCTCATTTTCTCCCTCTGGAGAGCAAAGCTGGTGCTGCTGCCACAGGCACTGTGCATCCGCTGGCCCAGATGTGCAGAGATTCCTCAACCCCATCATTTGTCTAAACATCTCATCTGTCAGTATGAACAAGATCACCCAGCTAAGTTCACAAAACCAGCACAGTTGGCCCAGTGCCGGCTCAGGGGCAAGTCAGGCTTACAAAACCAGTCTTTTCCAAGGGTGCAGCAAAGTGTTTGACTGTGGGAGAGAAGCACAGGCACAAATATCAAGGCACAGCTGTCCCAACCTTGGCATCATCCTGCTTCAACTCCCTGTATCCTCCTAAGAGCAGAGGGGACCTGTTACTGATTTCTCCCTGTAAATACATTTCCATGCATTCTGTCAGTACATTTGGGCACATTTAGTCCCCATCCTGAGCAGGTGGGGCTGCATCCTCCCTCATGCTGCTTACAACAAGGAGCATTCAGTGATGAAGACAATCCCAGCTGATCTCCTTCCTCAGCTTTCCAAAATCACCTCCAGCATCTGCCACCAGATAACAATCTCTGTTTTTGTCCATGCTGGTGGCAGGTGTTTATTACAGGAAGAGAAGCAGTGCAGACATGAACATATTCAGGAGCTAATCCCTAACGGCCATCACCTCACTCCCACCAAAGACAGTCCCTGCAAAGCCACCCCAAGGATTATTCTCCTTTAATCCATCATCCCTAATGGTAGTGTTTCAGTGTTCACTGACACACTCTATCCACATTCCACTGCCCATGGACATGACCATTTACAAGGAAGAGGGCATTGGATATAGTCCTAGTTATTTATCTTCCCATTGATGCAGTGAGTTGCACTGACACATCTTTCAAAATCAGCTAAACAAACCACCACTGAAACTTGAGGAATAAGATAGATTAAATTCAGAAATAAAAAGTAATCTAGACCAGATGGTATTAAGACGTTTCACCTCCTATTCACAACCCTGAGTGTCTGGAGACATAAAGGGAGCTATTTTCAAAGTCAGGCACCTGTTTATAGGTTATAGGTCTACTTGTGCATGGTTCTGCCAGGCTTCTCCCTCTCTTTTTTTCCAAATTGTTTTTGAGCCTTTTTCTCACTATTCTGCAAAGTCATAAACAAATCAAAAACAAGCAAAATCTAGACAAATGCAGATCAGGACAAAATATGCCCCCAAAACCCAGCACTTTTTTTCTTTGGTGGATGAAAACAAAGAATAAGTGTTACCTTGAGAGCTGGTACCTGCCCTGCAAGTCCAGACAGAGCCTGTCCCAGAGCATGTCCTGCAGCAGGAGGTGAGTTCCACAGCACCTGGCAGCACAGAGCCTTTGGAGCCTGAGCAGAATCTCCTCTGGCACTGCCGAGTTGCCAGCCCCAAAGTCACCCACAGTCCTGGCCAAGAAGTGAAAACTCATGTCCCTGTGCTGCTGAATCACCTCTTAAAGCCTTTTCTGAGGACATGGGTGGGCACTTAGACAAAGTGAGACCTTACGCCGAGCCCCTCCTTCACCACACAGGCTGTAAATCTATCTGAGAAATTTTAGGGGCTCTCTGAGCCCCAGGGTGACATTTCCAAACACACCCAAGGCAGTTGGGAGCTACTTCAGAATATGACACCAACTTCATAGAGTGATTTTACAACCTCCAGGGGAAAGAAGAAATATGTCTCTGAGGCATCTCTACTCAGCATTAACCACTGAGGTCCTGGTTGTGTTTCCAGCAATGATATCTAACCCAGGTCAGCCAACTCTTGAGTGCCAGCTCCAAATCTGGCCTCCTACAGTGACTGGTACACCAGGATTCCAACACATCCCCACAATGGGGTTCCCAGCAGGTGCCCATAACCCACACACAGCCACACCTCAGAAATACACCTGCAACAGAGCTCACACCTTGCGGTGAAACCTCCCATCTCACCCCCAACATGGGCCACATCCTCCTTGTGTCTCGTGGAGACCTGTCCTGATTTACTTCAGTAAATCTCAACTTCATGCATCTTCATGAGAGGAAATTTCACAAAATACCATTAATTTCTCTATGTTATAGCCAAGAGTTTTCCCTCATCATACAGTTAGTTTAAACCCTTTATTTTCAAAGGCAGCCTGGAGATCACCTGGATGTCATCCTGCTCCCAGGAGGGGAGCTCAGCAAGGGAGAAGGAATGTTCCATCCTGCACAACTCTGTGCTGGACTTTTCCTTGGGACACCAGGTCCTACCCCCACATAATGGTGCTCTAATGCCAACAATAAGGAGCAAAGCCTCAAGGGAAACTTAAGTGAAACGTGGAGTCTGTCTCTGACACCAGAAAAGGAAATCAGGGATGAGAAAGTTCAGTAGAAGCAAAACCCTTCATGAGGTACCCAAAGATCTTTGACTCTTTTTTTCCTCATGGCCAAAGTTAGGAAAACCACCACAAAGAGCTTCAGAGGCAAAATTAAATGTTTCCACAGATGTTACCATACTGTTTGCAGCAAGGCTGCACAAAGCTTTGTTTTGTGCGGTGACTAAACCCAACCAGATTTTAGAATAAATCAATGTGCTGCGTCACTACTTACCCTTGGGCCAATGTCTCCTGCTTCCCCCTGCAAATCAGGAAAAACAGCAAAGGGTCAGAGTTCAAATCTCAACCCTGAAGGACTGAGCACAGGGTCAGCTGGACATGGGTACAGCACACAAGGGAAGTGGCAGGAGTCCCATTGCTTAATGTGTTTAAAATGAGGGAGTAGGTTTCAAGACAGCACAATGGGGAAAGAGTCTGCCCTGGCAGGCAACGAAGCAGATAATAAATCAGAAATAGCAGTTTGTTTCCAACTCTAAGGCTCTCCTAGCAACTGCTTATGTCCTTCACATGTGAAAATTAACTTGACTTTCAGTAATGACCTTCTTTGGCTCCTCTGATTGCACGGGTGTCATGCAAACAGAGCGATGGGGCCCAGATCTCTTGGAGGAATGAAGACAGTTTTATGCCACTCTCATCACCCTTAGTGGCTTACCAGAACCCTATAGCATGGATGAGTTTTAAGAGCACACTAGTTTCACCCACTTCTTGCAAATTCCTCCTGCCCTCCCCTTCCTGGAGCTTTGCCAAGAGCAATGTGAGAACCCACTCTCACAGCTCCACATCCCAACAAAACCCAGCTGGGTTATTGGGGCAATCTGAGCTTGAAAGAATGACAGCAACAGAAGGATATACAGGAACTGCTTCCCCAAAATCCACATGTTAATGCAGCCTTTACCTTTTCCCCTTTTGGTCCTGGAGGTCCCTGGAAACACATGAGAAGAATCCAAGTTAAGGAACAGCAGAATCACCAGTGCACATGACATTAAAACCAAGGAAATCACATTCATCAATTAACAAACCTGAGCCACATTCTCTACTATTTTAAGGAATACATGCTACTATTTTAAGTTGGGCAGTGCTTGACATAAGCATCACTTTACCAAAAAGCACTCATGAGGTCCTGCCTGCTCCTACAGGACAGAGTAGGGAGAAGGACCAGAGCAGGGCAGGCAGTGTGACAGCAGCTTGCCAACACATGACTCTAAATAGATGCAAAGATATCTTGAGGTATTAAATCACTTCTAGATAAAACACATGCTCAGTATGTCATTACCATAATTACACATCTGTCTGAAATAAACAAGGAGGATGGGCTGCTTTCTTTGGCCCATTTGCTAAAGGCATTGTTCATCTTCCCTCTAAGCAGCTGTCTGTAGGACAGGCAGGGACACTGCAGCCCCAGAGAGAACCCGAGAGCAACGCTTTGATGTGTCTGCTCTGCATTTGCCCTCCAGCACAGAGAGGTACCAAACCTTGGTACCAATGCACAGCGTGTGCTGAAGTGGGACCCAGTGGGGGAAGGTCAGCAGAGGCCGGCGGCAGCAGCATCTGCATCCCCATGCAGCCTCCCTCCCAACTGCTTTTCCCTGAGCAAGGCTGCCGACCCCTTACTGTCATGGAAGAGATCATGAACAGTCTGTTTTGAGTCTGGCTGTGTGATAAGTTTGCTTTGTCACTGAGATTTCCCCTGCCTCTCCCTCGGGGTCTCACTCCTGCGTGGCAGGGCAGCCTGGGGTGCAGGGCTGTGCTCTGGGGTCTGACTGCACTCCCAGCATGAGGTTTTGCTAATGAAAGCCAAGCCCTGAGCACCAGGCTGGGAGCTGGCCCTTCTTTTCTTGTCTAATGCTTTATTTCTAGATTTTATTCGCATTTGTTATCCTCAGGGTTAGGATAAAAACCAACCACAGAAATGTACAGCTTGTTATAACAACACACTGCCTAACTGGATAGAAATAAGCGTCTGGAGTAGCTTCTCAATTGCAAAGACTGAATGACTTTTACCCACTCTGAAATCCCACTTGATTTAGGACCAGAATTTAAAAAGATTTCATATGGGGCCCTCTAGTGAAGGTGGTGGAAGAGAATGGGGTTTGGAGACAAAATCTGGAGCTGTGACCTTCTGTAGGAATCATTCAGTGGAAGGAATCAGAGCTGGCTAGGGTTCAATTAGCATAAAAATAAAAAAGTCTGTGTTTCTGTAAAATAAGTAAGAAAAGAATGAAGCACCTGAATATCCAAAGGGCTTCCAAGCAAAAATGAAGTCAAGAAAACAGCTCATAAATGAATCCAGTCTGTTCTTAAAATGTATTTCATGGACGCTGGGCACCCTCAAGCAGTTCCCAGCTCAGGCCCTTTGGAGGAAAATGGAACCCGCTTTGGGATCAATTATTTTTATGGTATCACTCTGTAGTGCCAGAAGCACACAACCAAGATCACTGACTTTGCTCTTTGAATGTGCTACTGGAGTTTATTCCCCAAATTTGGCTTGATGCCCATCTGCAGTCTGTGCTTGCCGAGCTGGCGCAGGAGGGGAAGAGGCAGCTGAGATGAGCTGACAGGTAAAGAAGAGTTCCAGGTCTGCTGGCCAGCCCTGGCTCAGAATTCAAACTTGCATGGAATAATTTTCCAAAGTACAGTTGTCCCTCCTAAGCAGTTATGTATGTAGCAACAAATGAGTAATAGTTGAGATACTGCCTATTTATTGTGGAGCAGCATGAACCAAGACATGTTATTTTTGGCATTTGGCGCTACTTACTGGTTTGCCATCCAAGCCAAGAGGCCCCTGAAAAAGGAAGGAAAGGAGAGTATTATTAAAAAAAAAAAAAGAAAAAAAATTAGCTTTCAAACACAGCATTATCAGCCATGCTCTGAAAGAGACTCTACTTACATATAGTACAACCTTTGGCTATGATTCTATGATTTACCTAATCCTCCATCCATGCAATCCAGCAGGAAGGTTTCACAGAAGTACAGTAAGAGGCATCAAACAATTTGCGGAGTGTGAAGGAGCGTGAAAGGAAGCGACAGGATTAGTGACAGGGATAAGGTGACACTGCTCTGGAACTTCGCCTGGACTCCCTGACGTTTTGAAAGCCAAAAACAGCAGCAGTAAAACATGCCTGATTTGGTTAAACTGAGCAGATCCATGAGTGATTCACATCAACTTTGGATCTGAACCATTTCATTTTGCTGAAGCACCCAGTTATCCCAGTTCTTCAGGATTCCCGTTTCTAGGGCTGCTACATCAATATAGAAAATGGTGAATTCCTCAGCATTTCTAGCACTTAAGCCCTTAATTAACACCAAACCACCAAATGTGTTGGGTCAAAGTTTGATAAGGGATATGGGGAGGGAGGAAGCCCAGGTGCTCTAAGGCCAAAGCTGCCCCTGTCATCAGCTGGAGCTGGCACTTTTGGGGACAAAGTGACACACACCAGTTACTGTAATTCCACTGCCTGTGGCAAATGCAAGGCTTCCACCTGCAAAGCTGTGCCTTGGGATCAGCTCCTGCTCCCTCCTACACCTGCACTGCACAGCCACAAGTGTGGAATAGGCACATCCTCCTCCCAACATGCTGGGATGAAACATCTCCCACATTACAGCCCTGTGAAACCATGAGGATCTACCAAAGCAAATGGACTGTGGTACAGTGCTAAAGCACCAAAGTTCCCTGTATTTCTCAGGGAACTGATTGGGGTGAGTCTTTTTTAGTTCACCTGTGACAGGGAAATTAAGCATAAGAGGCAAGGGTAGGAAGAGGCCAATGGCTGCATTAAAAAAGAGCATCCTTGCAGCTCACAGCTACTGATAAGAAATAAATGGCCAGCAATAAGGGATAAATCAGTATGCAATGGCTATGCTGGTGGGGCCTGGAATATGAAACTCTGGGGAACACAGCTCTGTTAGGAAAAAGGTAAATCCAAATGACCTGGATGGATCATCAGTAGCTGGGTTACAAGAGCTAGGGGACCTATACAAGAGTTCACTTGAAGATAAATGAGGATTTCTTCACACACATGAGATTTCTGAAGTGATCAAGCATAGGTTATATTCCTCATGTTATGTGTATTTTTTTCTTATAAGGAACCATCAGTGCTCAACAGCTACATAGTGGTAATGAAAAATATACATAAAGCAAGATATGTACGTATATACATAAAGTAAGATACACAAAGACCGCTAATGCAAAGGCTTGCAGGTCACAACCAAACTATCCTGACACCTCCATACTTTATCTCACCTCAATTCCTTAGAATCTAAAACCTGGGAACGGCATCAGGTTCATAGAGCTTCTTTCCTGAAACCATGATTGTTTGAGGTGATTCATCAGAAGCTCCTGATTCAACTCCCTGACTTCCAGAGGGTCAGACATGGGATCTGAGCAGGGAACTGGCAGCACATTCAACTTCTCAGAGAAGTAGAAGTCCCAGAATTATTTTCTTTAAACATAAAATGCCAGTTCTTCAGCTTTTAGCTATTCTTGTATCAGTCCACAAGGAGACATCCAGAAGCAAAAACAATGGCCTATTCAGAAGATGTTTGAGGGAAAGCATTTAATGCTTGAGAGAAACAATATCCATCAGGGTTCCAAAGGGGCTCTTGGCCAGCCACAGCACTGAATGGACAAGACTAGCACAGACTTTTAAATGTCTTGTTAGTCTGGGCTGGATGTTTAATTGACTCTGCTCTACCTGCCCAGACAAATGTATGTGTGAGCAAGGCAGGACTCACAAGAGCAGCCAGGAGATTTCATAGGTAGAGCAGAGAAAACATCTGAAATCTGGGCTGCCTGACTTGACTGCCTGCAAATCTCAGGAGTGCCCATGTGTTGAGATTGTTATTGTCTCTTATTTGAATTCTCCTCCATGTAATTTTCATTAAAGATGAAGAAATCTCTAATTCATTTGATAAACAAGGAATGGGGAAACAAGTAACCCTCTAATCCCCCACTTAAAACCAATCTCTATAGAAGCTTTCACTTTGAGAGGACAAAAATTACTTCCACTTAAACAATCAGGAAAACTGTATGAAAAAGGAGACTTTTCTCCTTGGACATGCCCAGCAGTAGAAAGCATTGCAGCGGCTTTAGGCTCTGCTTTTTGCCCGGGGAACAACTTCACTGTGCCTTCACTCACTCTTGATTGCAGTCCTTTGCTCTAAATCACACACACAGTGATCACAATTCAGATAATTCATTACTCACTACATCAAGAGGGGATGAACTTTCTGCCTAGGACAAACCAAATACTTTAAAAAAAAGGAAGAGGGAAAATTCAGTCAACTTCCCCCAAAATACAGTTTTGACCGAAAACATCACTGCACTGGCTAAGTGGGACAAAACCCATCAATCATGGGTGCTTCAAGGAAGACTACACTGTTGGGGTCCCAGATGACCCTAGAGGCCCCTCTCAGCTGGGAACCAACTCAGATCTCATTTTCTGACCACACACCAGTGAAGACCAGCTGCATTCAGTGCCTGGCCAAACCAGCTCTGTGGGACACCCTCCCCATTTGAAAATGAAAAATTGTTACTGTCAGTTTTGCAAAGAAAATACATCTGCAACATCTGTCTGGAGCCCTCAGGTTGCTGGAGCAGGAGGAGCTGGGTTAGTGGGGAGCTGTGATACGGAGCAGAGGTGAGTGCTAATTGCAATTACACGCCTTGGTTTCACCCCTCACAAAGGGTAACACAGGCACAGGTGTTCCTGTAGGAATAATGATCCATGGTGATCCAATGGGGCATCCCCCCTTCACCATCACCCAGGCGAGGACATTATTTATAAATATAATACATTTTATGGTGTACATTGCTGATCTATTATTTAACAATATATAATTATACCTTGATGCTGAGAATGCAGACATGGGTCAGATACCATGTAGGAGCTTGAGCAGAGCTTGTTACTATATCGTGTAGTCTTGATGCATGCCTTGGTTTTGACATACAACATTTCAACTTCAGAGTAAGGGGCCTCATTCAGGTGCATTTCAAAATAAATTCTGATGTATTTTTCATTTTGTTTGACAGTAGAAGCTCACAAATCTTGAGATACAGCACCAAAATGCCATCTCTCACTGCAAAAATCACATTCACCCATTGCTGAGGTCAGCTGAAGGCTTGAGAACAGTTTTGAGCTCACCCAAAAGGGAAGATGTGGAGCTTGCAAGCTCTGGTTCACATGCAAAAGCTCTTCCAATAAATAACAAGCATTTCCCACGTCCATCACTCACCTCTGGCTCTGAGCAAGCCGAGGTGCCAGCCTGGCTACCTGGCCCTCTGCCGTCCCCCTCCAGTGCCCCCACTGCTGCTGGCAGGGATGGACTTGCTCTTAAAGCATTACAGGAATTTTAAGGGGGAAAACATCTAGTGAAAACAAAGCCAGAGATTATTAAGAGGACAATCCTTCTGAGTTGGGAAATCTTCTCTCATGGTTATTTTTAATGTTTCCTGCTCTGCTAAAAATTAGCACAGGGGTCGGAAGGAACCCTGCAGTCAAATTTTGACAAATTCAAAGGGCTGCTTTTCCATCTCTGTCTCTGTGGTTTCAAAAAAGGGTAGAATCTTATATTTCAAGGAATGAACAAAAGAGCATGACAATATTTTAGTATCCCTGCAAAGGGCCCTGGGTCATCTGCAGAACAGGCAGAGAACAGGGACCATCCCTTCCTATAGGCCATGCTGTAAATCCTCACAGGCAGGGCAGTGTCTGCTGGCCATGTGGTTCCTCAGCACATTTTTGTGTGAGAAGAAAGCTCTGGCAAAAGCTGTGGCCAAGCACGCCCTGCCAGGCCCATCACAAGGAAAGTGGAGGAAGGCAGCCAGGTTGCTGTGGCTGCTCCCAGCTGAAGGGAAAGGGGAGAAAAGGGACTGAGAAACAAAAAATGAACTGTGAGTCCTCCAAATGGCAGCTGAGAATTACTGGCACTGACTGTGAATAAACTGAGTCCAAGAGACTTGCTCTGGGATGTCACCTCACCCCCAGTTACTGCTACTTCTCCCTGCCTGAAGTCCTCAGTGCAGAAGGATCAGAAACCCTTACAAAATAACAAATTTCTACTCCATACAATACCACCACTGCTGCACTAACCATTAGTCCTTTCAAATGCACTTAAATTATTGCTTTTAAATACATGATGTATTATATTTTACTGTGAGTTTTTAAATTATTATTTATAATGATAAATAAATTTATTACTACATTAAAAAACTTGTGAAGAGTATGAAACTGGTCATACAAGGAGTCACCCCAAGCACACATCACTCACTGCTGTGAGCCTTGAGGAGACCTGGGCAGGAGGTTTCTCCTTCATCAGCCCTGACTTCTTGGTCCCTGGTATGGGACCCCAAAATCATATCAGTCTGCAGCATGACAAAACATTGGAAGCATTCCTACCAGGAGCTTTCATGTTTATACATTAAGATCATTTATATCACAACAGTTTCATGTTTAGCTTTATATATAGCATAGAAGGCCTCACTGCAATGGGGTGGGGTTGCTGCACATGGGACCAGGGGTGCACTTAAAAATAAATATTTTTTAAGCAATGGACATGATTATTGACAAACCTTTGCAAACAGTTTTCTTTTTCTTTGTTTGAAAAAAGCTCTTTCAGTATTGTCCAACACAAATTCCCCTTTGCTCCATGACTACATACAAGCTAGAAACCCATTTTTCCATTACTAGATGATAGTTTTTGCATTGTTTAAAAAAAAAAAATCCAAAACCAAAGAGCTTCTACAATTTTCTTACAAGCACTAAACAGCAACGTTGATGTGACATTATTTTTTAATCCTTGCAAGACTAATTGTTTCCATTTGGAAACAATTTACACATGCAGGCTGCATCCTGCATGTCCTCGGAGCCAGGCTGTCCTTGTTCAGCTAGAAAACCCCATTTCTTTTTATGAGGAAGGGCATTTAGGGGCTCCCCAAAATCTAATCTCCCTGCAAGTAACATCCAATCCCAGCCTTGGGGGAGATGCCAAAAGATGGGGCTGCTCTGGGCAGTGGGATGAGCTGAGTCCTCCTCACCCACAGAGACCCCCAGCTGCAGCAACTCTCAACTCTCTCCCACATTTCTTTCCAAAAAGGCCACCTGAGCACACTCCGGGCATTGCCCACACAATCTGGCAGGGCTCAGCATCACCAAGCCCTCGAAGGCTCTGAAATATTTCTTCAGAGGGAACCGTGTCCCACAGCCCAGGCTGCCAGCAATAAACCCCCCAACAGAGGTGTCAGGTAAACGATGCAGAGCAGCCTGATAAGAGCCAAGCGTGTGTTAACAAGGCAACAAAACCCCCCCAGATCTGTGCTCGATTCCAAAAAATCTGTCCACACTTCTGGGAGGCCTCTGCCAGTAATTTGCTAAAAACTTCACCCATAATGCAAACCAGACGGCTCTGCAAGGGAGCAGCCACCTCGGAGGCCGCGCACGCCCCGCCGGGCATCCGGGCAGAGCCAGCCTCTGCAGGGAGAGCCATCTCCCTTCCACTGGGCACGAACGCTCCCAGCACTTCTGAAAGCCTTGGGAAAGAAAGAAAGAGAAAACCAGAAAAACCAAACCCAAGCTCTATCCTCAGAAAGCTTTTTTGGGACAGCACTGGGCTCTGCCCACTGTTCACCCCCTCCTTTGCATCGCTAGCCTGAGCTCACCAGGGTGCTTCAATTCCCAGCTGTCTTCCAGACATGTCAACCACATTCTGCAGGGTTTCAAGTGAGATATGGGATCTTCTTCCCTGCAGGAGCTGCCTTTTCCTTAACCACAAGATGTGACACCTTCTGTATATGCACAGAGCTTTCTCTTTGTTTTGGATGTCTTCTCAAAGATGCTCAAGAAAAACGCCTGGAATCAAATCTAACACTGACTGGGTTCAAAGGGGTGGGAAACAACAAAACACTGGGCTGGAGCTGCACAGGGCACTGCTAGGGTTTTTGATTTGGAGATGCCAATACAGAGCCAGTTTGTTCACTTCTCCCAGCACAGCCATGGCTGCTGGGCAGACATGCCAGATCACCATTTCAGAGTGAAACGGTGAAAAACTCACTCATCTGTGCATCACATTGCACCAATTCCCTTCCAAAACAGCAAAGTACTCTTATGGAAGAAAGAGCCCCCCAACTCCCCCAAAATTTCTGAGGTTTAAATGAGTTCCATGTGTTCTGCGCAACTGCTTTCTTCAAGCATTTCATTTCCAGTTGGGCTTTGGATGTGTCTTTGTAGTATCCACCAATGAGAGAGGTGATGACCTCTGAGTTGGGAATGCAATTTTTAAGTAGGTAAGTAATTTTGGAAGAATGCTGGAGTTACAAGCAAACACTTCAGCAGCGTTCTGCCTTTGTAGTCTTTCCACACCAGTGTCATTGACAGCTGTTTGGATTACCTCTCTTTGGTGGTTAATGAGAAAACTTCTTGGTTTTCTCAGTTGTGCTCTGCCAAGACACCAAGGCTCTGTACCACAGGGCTGGACCCAAATGCACTGGAAACAGAGATGCAGATCCACTAGCTGGACTCACACTTGAAGCAGGGAACCAGAGGAAAAGCTGCATGAGAAGCCAGAAACCAAACCTCTGCCCTGCCAGTGCAATTTGGGCTGCACAGTTCTCCTTGCCATTGCTGTCAGCACCTTCACCAGGCCCAGAACCACTGGAATCACAGAGGATAAACAAATGCATCTGCAATTCCTCTACCAGGTGGGATATAAGACAACTTTTTATTATCCCTGTGGAAGAATTATGCCTAAGTCAAAAGGAAAATAAACTGCTGCCATGAAGAACTGGTCTTCACAAAATCATTATTGCTTCCACATCAGAGAGCCAGAAAACGGATGTAGCAGGAAAACACGCTGGATTTGCTTTCCCTCTTTAAAGAGGGTTTTCCCTCTAGGCAAATAATTACGTGAATTGGCCACAAAACTGATATTAAAATAAAAAGAAAAAGACTGGAACTACAAAGTTTGCCTTGTAAAATGAATATTTGTTACTTCTGTCTTTTGGGCTCTTACTGGGAGAGGTATGTGTGCAAATGACTTCACACACAGGAGACACTCCTTGAAGTCTGAGTATTTACGAGTAAAACATGAGAACAAACACAGGCCTGAAACCTAAATTACAGTTATGACCTTAATTAGCCTAGCTAAGAAAACTAAATACCTCACCAACAGAAGCCTTCATCACACCACAGTGCTTAAAAGTATCCAAGTCCAGCAATGCACAACTAGCCAAAACACCCGTGCAATGCATTTTGGACACCACAGGCAACTGTGTCCATGCACAAGCTACCACCCAAGGTCAGGAAAGCAACTGCCTGCTGCAAAAAACCAGGAAAATTTGGGGTCTACACAGCCTACAAGGTCTGGCCACATAGCATGGCCTCCCACACCTCACCTGGGATTTCTGGCAGCCCTCCTGAAGAGTTAAAACGCTGCCTGCTGCTCTGGTTTGCACACAGAGCAATCCCAGATCTACACAGGGCTCCTCCAGCCACTCTCCCAGGCTGCACCTCCAGCACGCCCAAGCAGCACTTTGAGACAGTTGCATAGGTGGAGGCAACTCATCAAGACATCAGGCAGTTCAATTTTAAGCTATTCCTACAGTTCTCATGTAAAAATAGTTTGTTATTTATGTCGCATGTGGTTTTTCTGGTGTTGCCATTTCCAAAACGCCTGGTTAAGTGCATGCCTTGGAGCTTTCTGGTAAAAAATGAACCACAATGGCACAGAGGAGCTGCCACCAGGAAGAGGCTAAGGCATGTGTTCCTCATTTCCCACACATCATCCTGTCTGCATTCATATTGTATTTATGGGTCACACACGAAAAGCTTGCACAGACTTTCCCTACGTTGTCTACTAACTGAAAATCTTAATTGCTGAGGGGAGAAAACCCCAGACTCCACTGTTTATGTTCAAGGTCTAGAGCTGTAACCAAAGTCACCATACCAGTGCTTCACTGTATTATATTCACAGTGCTATATTTATGTCAGGGAACCATCTTCCCTTCTACACGTGCTTCTTCAACCCCTCTCACAGACATCAGCCTAGAAAAACACATTTGACTTCACTTTATGCCTTGAAAATTAATTAAAACCAGAGTTTTACCATCCTTACCAGTTGATTTCTGGCTTATACATTACAGCTGACTTCAGTGGATAGATCTGGATTTACAACACTGCAGCCAAAGGAAGATATTAGCTCACTGTCCAAGGCTCCCAAAATAAGTTTCTGAAGATGCTGACCTGCTTAGCTCCAATAGCTCCTTAGCACGAGCTGGACTATAAATACGTGAGAATGGCCTGTACAGGAGTATTTCAATTCCAACAGAGCAAATATTCCCCCAAATTAAAAGCAAGCATTGAGCAACGTCCGTGTCGTGATTCTTTTTTACCTTAAGTCCATTAATTGATTATATGGGTGCAGTTACCTGTCATTAGAAAAGGACACTATTAGTCACAGAATCAT
This sequence comes from Tichodroma muraria, assembly GCA_013390105.1. Taxonomy (NCBI): domain Eukaryota; kingdom Metazoa; phylum Chordata; class Aves; order Passeriformes; family Sittidae; genus Tichodroma; species Tichodroma muraria. The sequence continues at coordinate 22,218 of WAAG01087424.1, read as the reverse complement.
GGAATGGTTTGGGTGGGAAGAAGCCTTAAAGACTGTCTAGGTCCAGCTCCTCTGCAGGGACACCTTCCACTATCCCAGGTTGCTCCAAGCCCCATCCAACCCGGCCTTGAACACCTCCAGGGATGAGGCAGCCACAGGCTCACTGGACAGCCTGGGCCTGGGCCTCACTACCCTCACAACATAGAATTTCTTCCCAATATCCCATCTAACCCTGCCCTCTGTCAGTGTAAAGCCATTCCCCTTGTCCTGTCACTCCAAGCCCCTGTAAATAGTCCCTTCCCGACTCTCTTGTAGCTCCTTCAGGTACTGCACGGCTGCAATTAGGATGTCCCAAAGCCTTCTCTTTTCCAGGCTGAAAAATTCCAATTCTCTCAGCCTTTCCTCATAGCAGAGGTTCTGCATTCCTCTATTTATCCTGCTGGCCTCTTCCATATTCATTCCAACAGATCAATATCCTTCCTTTGCTGGGGACCCCAGAGCTGGATACTCAGTGCTGAATTATTTTCAGTAACAAGCTGCATTACTTCTAAGCAGGCAGAGCATGATGCCTTTTCTCCCTGCCTTCTCTAAAGGTTCCCACTGCTCCAAGAGATGGGCACGATGACACCTGCAGTCTTCCAGGCAACACACAAGTGTTAGCAAAATTCAGAAGGCAAACATTATATACCAGAGGGACAAAATGAGTAACTCACAGCTCAACTAAAAAGAAATCCTAGTATTCTAAGGGAAAAGTATAAAATACAGGGAGACAACCCTGTTTCATATCATACTTTTCTTCTGCAAAGCTTCTTCCCTGCTCTGCTTTCTATTAATGAAGACATGCACATGAAGTAATTCCTCTCATTAATCAACTTCATTCTTTTGGTTTCTTCCCACTTGAAGTGACAACCCTGCACTTGGGATGTCACGTAGCAGTGTAGCTGAGACTGATTTTAGGGATGAGTAGTAGAGGCAGATGAAACTCTCAAGAAACAGAGACTTTGGCTTCAAAAGGCCCCTCTAGTAAATGGATAAGAGAAGGGAATGGGTTCTGGTGAACCACAAAGGCAGCATCTCACTGGGAAAGAGGAGAATTATCATGTAGGAGAACAACTGAGAAGTTTGAAGGCAAGTATAGAATCATCCCTGCATGAGGCAGCGAAAGAGGTGGGGGCAAGACTGCTAAGGTCATTGCTTAGGACCACAGAATGATTCAGGTTGGAAAAGACCTCTAAGATCATCAAGTCCAGTCATTAACCCAGCACTGCCAAGCCCACCACTAAATCAAGAGCCACATCTTTTAAATCCCTCCATGGACACTAACTCCACCACTTCCCTGGGCAGTCCAGACCAATGCTTCACAACATTTTTGGTGGAGAAGTGTTTCCTAATATTCAATTAAACAGCTGTGTAATGCAGAGATCCTCCTGCTCTGAAAGGTCAGCTCAAAGCCTGCTCTGTTTGGCTCTCCCATCTGCTCCTCATTTTCTCCTTTTCCTCCCGCCCTGCTCACGAAAGCAGCCACAGCCCCACTGCAGCAGCCAACCCCTCCCTCCCCTCCCAGCTTCACCAGGACAAATGACCCCAACATGCTGACAGCACATCAAGTGGAGGAGAACCACTCGCAGCACGGAGCCCCTCGCCTCAGGCAGCACGGCTTGGGACACGACCCAGGGGATCCCAGTCCCAGGGCCTGGTCCTGCCCGACAAGAAACACATTTCCATCATTGTGGTGGCTGCACATCTGCTTTTCCTCTGCTGCCCTCGTGCAAACCTGAGCTCAGGGCAGTTGTATGGCAGCATGGCTCCTGCCTCACCATGGGCATCAGAAAGACTTTCTCCCTTAACCTGCCCCCAGTATCAGAAGTTAAAGTATTCTCTACAAAGTCTTTGTCCTGTCAAATCTGTCTGAAATGGGCCAAGTTCAAATGTTACTGGGGAAACTGAAGACAGACCCATACAGCCCTTACACTGAAATTCAGGCTGAGGTACGTGCTGTGATCCATGATCAGTGGGATGTCAAAACCAAATCAAATGAGCAGGAGAGCAACAAATCCCGACATCCTTCCTAGCTGCTAAACAAGGTTAGTAGGATATGCCATAGGGTTAAAAATGGAAACTGAATCCTCTATGGGATTTCAATAACAACAATAAACCTACAGAACTTCATAAAGAAAAAAATTGTTTCTGCTATAAAGTTTTATTGTAGGGCCCAAACCTCTCCTCTTAAGATGGTAAGTATAAAAATACTGGGATCATCTTATAGAAGCTGTTTTCTCTCTTGGCCCCATTTCCAGAGCTCTGGATCACTTCATCCCTTTAGAGCTTCCTTTGCTTGTAGCTCAGTTATAAACTAGCAGCTCAAAGCACTGCTGGCCGAGCAATGCATGTGTCACCACACACCCTTAATATCCACCTTCTACCTCTGCATTTTCACCACATCCATCCCCTGAAACAGCTCAGAGTTTATTTGATCACCCTGAAGGGAACTAAACGACTAAATTCATTTGAACATGCAACTGGATTTAATAAAACCTGCCCATTTCCTTCTGCTGAATAATACTCCCAGCTCTGCTTTATGTTTAGTTTCCTCCTTCTTCAGGGATACATCTTGCTTTGAAAATGCAATTATCCTCACCATCTTTTTAGATAAAGTTAATTAGTGCAGCCACAGCCGTGTGGATGTAGAAATTCAGTGTTTGTTGGTTTCAAAGTCAGGATAAGACCAGCCCCACAGCTCACCTGGACTGCAGGTCCTGGGAGTAAGAGAGAGGAGGGAAAACCTTGCGGTGATGTTAATACCATCTTCCCAGGGCAGATGTGGCAGCAGAGTTGAGTTCATTCCCAGCCCCTGACACCATGCAGGAGTGCTGGAGCATCACCAAAATCCCTCTTGAGGAGCTGGGACAGGCAAGGTGCCAGGCTGCCAACGGGGACAGTGGTGATGCTCTCTCCTAGGGAACAGTGCCTGTTTCCTCCCAGAGTTTCTGGTTTTCAGAGTTTTGCAACTAAACCACATGACTGAGACAGGAGAAGGGACAAACCTGCCAAGGGCACTGCTAATCCAGCAGTGTTCACCACACCCCACAAGGGCAAAAAGCCGCCCTAAAAATGACAATAAACAGCCCACTAGAGTGAAATTTCGCCTCTTAACTTCTAATAAATTAAACTCTTAATTTCCTACAGACCCCTGAGGCATCTGTACAACTTCCTGGCTCCAGCATCTCCGGGGCTGCTGCGAGCAGGTTCCACCTGAGGGAGACAAACCCCTTCCCTGGACACAGAGCTCTGCTTGCCCACAGCCTCCCCTCACAACAAACTTCATCTGTCCTAATCATTTGGTGGAGTCCCAAGTACTCTCATGTCAGGGGTGCAAGGGCAACACGGGCTGATTCTGCAAAATTAACCCCATCTCCCACCTCTCCATTTCTGGGGAAATGCTGCTGCCCTGCCCAGGGAGGATCACAGGGGTCCACGGGAAGTGAAAACTGCAAACAGCCCTAAATTCCCTTCCAATCCTCCTCTCTTGAGTTTCCTGACACACATAAAATTCAATAGATGTTTCTATGGTTTCTGGGTACTCAAAGGAAACCAGGCCAGGGCACGTGGTGGTAGAGACAAGCAGGGAGTTTTCCTAACACACTCATTTGGGGGAAAAAACAAAAAAGAGAAAAAAAAAGAAGGAAAAAAAAGGGAAAAAAAAAGGAAAAAAGGGCATCAGCCACAGGAAGGAGAAGGCTGAGAAATAGCCGATACACCCTTCCAGAGCAACAGGCAGTGCAGAACTCACTGCATCAATTCAAAAAGCAGGAGCAGAGATGGAAACTCTCCTCTCCGTGCCTGTAACATGGAGAATTAACAGTGTTTTCTGCCAACTCCTTACACCAAGTGCGTGCTTGGGAATGGCTCTCTGATGAGCTGCTGAGCCCCTGGGAGCTGGAGCACTGTGGCCATCCAAGGGCATTGATGAGGATGAGGGGAGCCAGTCGGGAGGCTGAGGTTTGGGATCTGGCCAGAACAAGGACTCCCTCCCTCCTCCTGCACAGGACAGCTCTGCACCCACAGAAAAATTTTTGAATATGGGCAAATGAGGATCTATCTCAACACTTGAGGCTCTTTCACCAGCATCCCCTCTTACAGTTCTAAGTGGGACAAATCCCAAAGCCCTCACTTTGCAGTCCAGTGAACTCTTAAGCAAGAGAATGAATACAATCATGAAAGGGCTCGAATATTTCATCCCTATAAACATTAAGGGAGATTACTGCTCAGGCTTTTAAGTTTTAGGGCTGAATCCCTCAAAAGCTATTGCTAATAAAGCAAAAGAGGAGGGAAGAAGTGAAAAAAAAAAGAAGCTTAAAACAGGCAAGGAAAATCAAGTGTCACGGAAAAAGCTGGAGAGCACCACAGAGCGCAGATTAGGAAAGAATAAAAATAAAAGGAGTGGTGGAGTTACCGGGTAACCATCGCGTCCTGACTGCCCCTGTGGGGGGGAACAAGGGAGACAAGTCAGTCAATGCACCTGTAGCAGCTCCACGTCACATAGCAGCAGGCAAGACACAGGGCCAAAGGCTCTCCGGACAGCCTTGGCACTAAACTCTGGAGAAACCTCTTGGGGCAACTTTCCTCTCAGAGAGGTCACACCTACAGCGCATTTCCCCTGGATTTTGATCTCCTGCTTCCCTTTGGCTACTTACCGCGGGTTTTGCCAACTTGCACCCATTCCTGCTGCCTGTGCCCAGCCCCTGCTGCCCCTGAAGCCACAGACATGCATGGCACACACTGGGTCCTGGCCATAAACCTGCCCTGGGGTGGGGGTACCAAGAGGAAAGAAAACACCTCAGTGTTGGGGAGAGGTCGTGGAGGCAGCGGCTGCTGAGCCAGCAGCCAGGACAGCAATCACTGAGCTTCAAACTCCTGCTCCAGCACTTGATTCGGTGAAGCTTTACCCCTCTTAGCTCCATTAGCTTCCTTGCAGGATGCAGCTCTCCCAGCACACATCTAAGCTTTGCTTTACTTGGAATGAAGCACAGAGCACAGCTGATGCTGCGGGGAACAATCCCACTGACGCTCCTAGTAGCAGCTGCAGGATGAGCAGAATAAAACACAGCCCATTCAGGATATTTCACCTTTGGTGCTCTCCTCGGGGCGTTCCCAGAGGCGTTTACAGCCCGAGGGGCTGTTAACCGTGCCCTGAGCTACAGCAGAGCCGGCTGCAAGCCCGACCGACCGCAGATTCCCGGGAAGGAGCTGCTGAGTGCTAGCTGGTACCCAAGTAGGCAGTGAGGTGAGGATCTGGTGCAGCAATTCACCTGCTGCCATAAACGCAGATGGTGGCAGCGTGCTGTGGGCAGAGAGTCGGAGTAGGGCTTTTCTCATGGCATGGAACAGCTCCGGCAGCCCCTCCACATCAGTCACAGGGGCTCTCCCTTCTCCAAAGCACCCTGTGGCTGTAATTCCTGCTGCAGCACTCTTGATTCATCCAGAAACAACACTGACTTCAACCACCGCCTATGTAACCAATTCCAGTCTCGGGATAAAGTGTACAGGGAGGTTTTTATGGAGATGTATGGCAGTGGAGCACACACAGATAAATAGGAAACACTTGGAACACCCTGCCCTCGCTTGCTGTTGAGTTCCCCAGCCAGCACACTAACACATAATGTGTTTGCTAATATCTGTGACTGTAAATGTTTAATTACAGTCTGTGGTAAGTCTATATTTCAATAGTAGAAATTTCCTACCCAGCATGTGATTTTAATACTCTCCTTAGCAGAGGTTTCATAGCATATCTGAGCAGAATACCCCTCACTCACAGACAGGACAATCAATCATCCATCAGCCACGAATCCTGTACCACAAATTCTAATAATTTTACATGCATAACTAACTTATGACAGCCAAAAGAATAAAATACCAGAACAACTGCTACTAGGGAACAACAGAATTGGGGATACAGTTAGAGCAGTGTAATGCTGTACATGTAAGAAGTAATCAATTCCTTCTGGCCTAAATCAAGTAACAGAAGAAACTAATAAATGCAGTACTGTTGAAATAAAATAATATTGTGGTTCTGTGGGTTCTAGGACTTATTTTATATTATACTTAAAGAAGTCTCTGGCAAAGGCTACTTATGCTAAAAAGCAGGATTAAAATAAACCCAAACCAACCAACCAACCAACCCCATCCTACCCAAAAATTAACTAAACCAGGAGTTGTCTTTCAAAGAAGGGCAAGGGGAGAGGAAAGGAAAAAAGGGTCTTGTTTGTGTTAAATCTCCTCTGTGCTCCGTTTGCAATTCAATAGTGCCGTGGGAACCAGGAAATGAAACCAACTAGAGACAAAGAAAAATTAATAGTGCACCATATGTTGCCTGTGTTGGATCGCCATAATAAACGTGACCAGACAGCACACGTGAGGCAGCAACGCACCCGGCTGCGTGTGGGCTGATAAGAGCCTCTGAGCACGACCCAAGAGCTACACAAACCCATTTCAAACTAGCCAAAGTACTTCAGTCAAGGAGGAATAGCCCTTAAAGGTGTGTACGTGGAGTTTTGAACAGGCAATATCCCAGTATCCTCTTTATTTGTAATCCCAAATAATCGCATTGCTCAACCCCCTCTTAAGTATTTACGTTAAAAAATGTACTTGAAATAGAAGCAAAAATTCAAAGGGCTAAAACCCTTAACTAAACCCACAGGCAGTGCTGCCAGTCCCAGGAGAACCAAAGCCATGGTGCTGGGACAGCCCTCACTCCCTGTCACCAAAACAGAACTGGAAATTTATGAGCCCAGGAATAGTCGCCAAATGTATTTTCCCTAAAATAAGCCCTTTTCAACCCAGTGAGGCTCTATAGGAAGAGAACAACATGAAGAAATGCCTCTGTTAGTGCAATGACAGACAAGGAAATGTGACTGCAAACAGCCTGCACCTCTCCTCCTCCTTCTTTGGAGGAAGAAAGGTAGAAAACCAGAAGCACCTAATAGCCATAATTTATTTTTTAAACGGACCTTCAGTAACTTAGAGGGCACAAACAAAACAAATTCTCACTCCAAAACCAGCAGGAGAACAACAGATTTGGATGTAGTGGCATAGCCAAAGGCACGTCTGAACATTTGAAAGGAGGAGTTGACACATTTTCAACTATTACCCCTTCAAACAACTATTTCCCCATAAATTTTCTGGTTGCATTGGTAGGAATGCTCATTATTCTACCCAAGACTTCAAAGAAAGAAGCAAGCAAGCTATGGTTTTCCCTCTAGCCCCCCTTGTGAGGTGACCAAACCCATATTAAATGCTGGAAACACAACAGATAAGAAAAGCAAGACAGAGCTTTAGAACCAATAAACCCAGTAACATGTTAAATATTAATATAGCACTCATTCTGTTAAATAGAGGGAGACTAAAGAACTCTTTAAAGGGAAAACTCAGTTTTACTGAATATTTTCTGAGTTTAAAATTACTGGAAGTCCCTTGGGGCAGCAAGTTAAGCATTTTAAAATTCCCCCCACAATTTGTCTACAATAGTGAAAAAAAAACCAAAACAACAGCTGCATCTGGTACTGATTTTGTTTCTAGACACACCTCTACCAAAAAACGCTGTGTTTTTGCAAGGACACTGAAAGGCAGGGGAAGGGGAAGCCTTAACTTTGTTGATCCAACAGTAAAATCCACGATACTTACTGCAGGTCCTGGAAAACAAAAGAAAAACAAAGAAAAAAAGAGTCAATTACAAAGAAAAAGTATAACCTGATAAAGCAACACAAAGCAGGAACCAACACCAGAATGATTTAGGACTCTTCAGTCCAATTCCCATGCGATGACTTTCCAGATACGCTCAGCACTATCCACATCCTCCTGTTAGAGGACCACCTCACCCATGCTGCTGGCACAGCAGTCCTGACAGGGGTGTAAATCCACTCCTTTCCCATCTTTTTCTCAGTACAAATCTGTTTCTTCCCCCCCAAGACCCTGGGCACATCACAAGGCAGAGCCCACGTGCAGGGCATCGGGGCCTTGGGCACCACCTGTGGCCAGCAAAAAGGAGAGAGACATGGCCAGAAAAACGTGCAAATTTTTATGAATAAAATCAGTATTTTCACCATGGACCTTATTTCTCCTTTGGGTAATGCAGGAGGAGCACAGATAAGTTCACAAAAGCCGAGGAGCAGTGTGGTAGGGACCTGACAAGGACAGCGCTGCTGCTTCCACAGACCCCAAATGCTGCTGTCGGACGGTGGCCATCCCTCCCTGACCTCCAAACGTGTCACACTGTCACACGACCCCACAAGCCCTGTGTCACCCCCATGTGGCCCCTGCTGGTGTTCAGTGGACTGCTTCCCAGTGCCTTAGCTCCAGGGAAATTCCCGTCACACCCGCGTTAGGTTTCGGGGGCCAGCGGCACAGTCTGAGGCTTTAACAGCAGCAGAGAAAGAAACATTCCCCAATATCCCCCAGCAGTGCAGGGTGTCCACCACCAGCCACACCAATTTCTGCAGTTTTCCCACTGCTTGCCCAAACTGGTGCTGCTCTGAGGTGAACACTAAGCCCTAATCCAAAGCAATCCACGCTGCACTCCCGTTCATGAGGCAGCCCATGGCTCTGTTGGGGATTTCCTCATGCTCTGACTCTTGCCTGATCAAAACCAGAAACTAGGGACAATTACAAAAGAAAAAAAAAGTGGGAAAGCTTAAAAAGGAGGTAAAAAAAAAAAAGTATTATTCAAGCAGCTTATTTATTTCAAGTCAATGCCTTTTCAAGGATTTTAAAATTTATTTTAAAATTAAAAACTTTGCTAAGATGAATTAAAAAAAACCCAAACAAGCCTAAGAATGAGGGGTGGCAGCAAGTAATGACTGGCAGTGCACCAAGAAGCGTCCCACTGACTTGTGTCTGTCACCTGAAGGGGATCAGTGCCACACAACCACAGCCACACGTGGGGCAGGGACAACCTCCACATCTCACTCCAGGCCAGGAGCACAGGGAATTAACTCACTCTGCTTGGTTTAATTTCTTCTGAATACAGAAGCCAACGGCTCTATGCCAATTTATTAACTGAGAATCATAAACCTGATTTATTAACTCACACCAGGCTACCCACAAAAGCCCTGTTGTGGAAAAGTCAAGACTTAAGTCTCAAAGAAGTGGGCAGGAAATTATTTTAATATGGGATTTCAATCATGTACCAATTATAATCTCTTTGGAATTTGTTGCCTACTTTCTTTTTCTTAGCTACTGTTTTTTTCTCCCCAACATGTGCAGGCAAGTGCTCTTTTAAAGTGCTCCCTTCTCCCAAAACCAGGAACCACAGTCAAGTGGGGGGGTCTATAAATGCACCTTTGGATGTTCTCTAGCCCCATCAGGGCAGCTGCACCAATCTTTCACTGTGCTGTTGGCCAATGGAGGCTAAATAAATCTTAATTAAGGCATAAAATTAAACCTACTAAACTGATCTTTTCTCCTCCTAAGAACAACATCACTTCTGTTTTGCTAAACATGTTTTTCAACAGCCCAGCCACAAGACACTTGTCTCCCATGGAAGAAAGTCAAATATTTTGCAATTCAACAATAAATAAAGAAGCTGATCCTGTACCCAGGGGCTGCCCCTCATCCAGCCATCTCATCGTTGTGGGCACATTGCACAAGATCTATGCTCTTTTCAAAGAAACTTGCCAGAATTCATTGCTAGTCATTCTGACTGGCAAGAGTCAGCTTGAGAGGCTGAAAGGAAGAATGAAACAACTTGAAAATTCTTCTTACAACAAATAAAAGTTGGAAGCAGCCTTTGTGTATTAAAACTACGTGGCAAATTAACTTGGGGGCTAATTTCAGGAGGAAGAGAAGAAAGACAAAAATAACCTGCAAATGCAGAGATTTCAGTCTATGATTGATTTACCTGAAGGGAAGATGCTTCTGTAACCAGGAGTGAACACCTTGTGCTCAAGCATGCAAGGGCATGGAGATATTTGGAAACACAAAAAGATTCCTTAAGAACATGCACAGCTGTGCTAGCGGGAGGTGAAAATCAAAACTCATTAAAAATTAATGACCCAGATTTCCTGATTGACCAACATTAATGTTATTTTGTGTATCCAAAGCCCGAGTGGGTCACAGTGGCATCATCCCCAGCGGTACACAAACACGTGGGAAACGACAGCTCACAGTCATTTATTTCCAAGTATTTTCTCAGCTTGAAAATTTTGGGATAAGATGATATTTCTGTTAAATCTGCAAATCATTTATCATGCAAGCTCTCCCACCAGGAGAGGAGAGAGCCAGGCAGGGGAAACAAAACCAGCCAGACATTTCCAACAACTCAGGAAGAGTCAAAGGGGACTTTGCTGCAACCCTAAAGGGCAAATAGCCCATCCCCAAGGTAGCAAAAATGCATCTGTGGCCACCTGAAGATGTAGAACAATTATAATTAAAAACCCCTATATTAATACATGGCTATGTGTATTTAAATGCACACAATGTATACACATAGAGTTATTAATTAAGGATGCTGTACAGGGAGTAACTGCCACGGGTAACAACAGAGGAGGACAACTGCTACAGCCATAAGAAGTCACAGAATCTGGGAAAAACTATTTGTCACTGTGCTGACTTCTAACTCCTGTGTATGCCTCAGTGCTGGGGCACACAGGGAACATGCTCTCCTAGCAGAGGTTCATTACTGAGAGTACATGTGGGACAGATTCAATTTTTCCTGAAGTTCAGCAGAAAAAGAAGTCCTTGGGTATGAGGTTGTCACAGGCAGTTCACAGTGAGAAATAGGGGGAACAATAGAAATCCCCAAATAAAAACAATTTGCTGTGTGATTTAGCTACGTGCAGCCACCTGTGTATTTACTGAATAACAACAACTGTGTATTTACACTTGTCCATTCAACAACATGGCTAATGGGTTTGAAAGTGTCAACCTTGGTATTTAAAATATGAGACTTTAAGTACATATAGGTCTGGGAGAGAAATAAGCCTTCCCTGCATAGAAATCACTTTTTTTTTTTCCTTTTAAAAAAGCTTTAGATTCTTTCTTGTTCCAAATCAGGATATTTGCACAAACAGAATAGCTGTAAGAAAAAAGCCCACACAAACAAAAAAACCCTTTGAATTAAATATTTGTTAGAAGTTCAAATTCAGGCAACACCTGCAGTATAATGTAAATAAAAGGAAAAAATCATGGGTGGTGGGCAGAAGACCTCTACCCCATAGCAACAATTTCAACACCTTTCCCCAAAGATTGCTTTTGAAATGAAAACATTTTGTAAACAAAACATTTTCTGCCAGAAACAGAAATTATGCCAAAACAGGACTTTCCAATGAAATAACCCTTCATTTAAAAAATGCCCTCTCAGGTCCACCTGTAAAGGCCATTTTGTGCCTAAACCAGCCAACGTTTACAGGCTGTAGCTGTGCACAGCTGATGCAAACAGGTGCTACACATCACCCCAGCCATCAGCCTTGGGTGTTTTTGTCCTGAGGCAGCTCTTGCTTCATGTGAGGAGAGCAGAGCCTTACTCAGAGACTTCCCAAGCTGAACGTTTCATGTGGATTGTCTCCTGGTTTATCTTGGGAGATTTTGAGCTTCAGATCAGCTTTAGGATCTGTTGTCAAGACAGGGGAAGAAAGCAGAATGATATTCCAAGAGACATCATCTCCCACCATCTAGTTGTGCAAAGTCTTTGAACCAATACTTAAACTAAGCTCCCAAATCCTGGATTTTATTCATCCATCCTTCAGGAACACTGCAGCATGGCTCGAGCTTTCAAAAAAATAAACACAAAGCCCCATGAGGGCTGTGCATCCACACTCCATCCCACTCACACAGCACCAGCTGGCAGCAGGAGGGGAAGCAAAACCTCCCAGGTCCCTGGCAAAAGTCCGGGTTATTTCACAAACGCTCACTCCAACAGTTGAACTGTGTCCTCACTGGGACATATCACATTGAAAAAATAAGCCAACATGATATTAAACCTGATTTTGCCTTTGGCAAGGAAATGGAACTGCATCTGAGATGAGCAGGCTGGCTGTCAGGACCAACCACGACAGCAAGTGCTGCAAAACCTTTCTTCCACCCCACAGTGAGGGAAGGCTGAAAATCCCACATAAAACTGTACTAAAATGTATTCTTCTTTTTATACACCGCTTCCATGGGTAGGTGTGCTTGACTCTTCAAGCCAGCTGGAAAAGAAACTGCTGATGATCATGTGCAGGAATAAGGGTGCTGGGACGCTTGTGTCTGTCCTGGCAGGATAGGATGGAGCTCAGGACATGCTGGACTAGACCAAACAGCCAAAGTGACATCTCCCCAGGGAAGCTGCTGGTGTGAATTTTCTGGCCTTGTGGTAGCAACAGTGGGATAAGCTGGTTTTTAAAAGCAGCTGCTTTTGCACTGGTTGTGCCCAGCTCCAGGACTGCTCCTCTGCTGCAGCAGCCATTCCCATGGGGCCAGATGATGGAGAGAGTAAATAAAACGGGTTGGGTGGAGCCATTTGACTCAATTACTCCCTGGTTTATTCAGCTGGGCTGATGGTGGCACAAACACTCCCCCAGGTACTTGATCCCCGTGTCTGAGGTCAGGCAAGGGATGACAGCAGGGACAATCGTGCCACCACAGGGAGCTCAAGCTGCCACCAGAGATGTGAAGCCCAAAGGGAAGCTGGGGTTTAGTGCAGCCCCCTCTGCCCTCCAGGGCTCCCCAGGGGGAAACTTGTTGGCTTTGGGTTTCTCTACAGCAAAATAAGCTACCAAGCCCAGAGGCAGGGCCGCAGCAGGACCCACTGCCTGCCCTTGGCGGGTTCTGGGGGAAATGGGAGCTCACCCCCATGGTTTAACAAGTGGTTTTTGAAGCATGTGCAGCAAGGCTTGTCCCACATCCAAATGGTCTAAATAGTTAATTTTTTTCTGCCAGAAATGGTTTAAAAATTAATCTTTTATGGTATGGTGCATGTCTGTGGAAGAGAGCAGTTGTCCCAATGTGTTTTCATGATGATGAATTCTTAGTTTAGAGAAACAGAGCTGTTGGATTAATTTATTTTATCTGAATCCATCATGGCAGAAGAAAAAAGCAAAATTCACTCTTGGTTTAAATCAACAGGAGGGTGTGATTAAAAGGGACAGGAGTATCTCTTAACAGTTTCTCTGCTTGTTTCTTAGAGATATACATTGAAAGTTTCAGTATGAATCTGAAAAGGTTTTTCAACATGACCATTTCAACAAACGCCAGAGAAAAACACTCCTCTTGGCAGGGCTAAGCCTTCTGGCTCTCCAACAGCCTTTGTCTGGGGGCTGTGAAGCCCTAACCAGGCAGAGTCCCTTGGGATGGGCACCAGCATGCTACATAAACAAAGTTTTATTCACATTTATCAGCTGTAGTGAAGGAACGAGGACCCGGTTTATGTGTGTTCAGGTTCTCAAACAAATACAGAAATATATATTCAAGTTATCTGGAGAAACAAGCATCTGGCTGCTCAGCCAAAAGCAATACACAGCAGGATGCCTGCTCCCTGTGTGTGTATCTGCAGTGGGGCAATCCACAGGCCCTGCACTGCATTCCTTGGATTTCACTGGGCTGCCTCTTTGAGCCTGAGTGTGTGGCTGTGTGCAGTGGGTGGCAGCTGCACTCTTCCCTGTTTTCCTCCACAACTGGAGAAATTTCAAAAAAGTTGTTACTAAGGTTTGAAATTTTTTTATCCTCAATAGTTGATTTCTTCTTTTTCTTTCTTTTTCCCTTTTATAATGCTTGTTTTCTTGCTGGTTCTGCAAGATTGATTCCCTGGCAGCTTTTTGCTTCATCAGAGGGATGCTGAAGTGCATTTGCAGATGTGTCACAGCATGAGGGAAAAATGCTGCTTTTCAAAAGTTTTGCATGAAGCAGGGAGAAGAGATTTAAGGGCATGTGCTAGCTCAGTGCTACCTCCCAGATTTTTGTATGGACCGGAGACACATCTTGCACAGCATTTACATAAATGCCTGCATATAAAATCAGATCCATTGGCTGACCTCTCCAGCTGCCCTTGGTTGAATGCTATATTCCACTGTGCTCCTTACAGCCCTTAGGTGATATTAAAAAAAAAAATAAAAAAAAATAATAATCAAAGCTGTCTGGTGGCTATTCCTATAGCCCAGCTGCTGGGAAAATGAAACAAATTAACAGAGATGGCTGGATCCACCACAACCCCATTGGCACCTATCCCTTGGCCAGGAGTAAAACCCTGATGCTTCAGGAACAAAAATACCTCAGAAAACCCCTAATGAACTCTGGAATACCATCAGTGGAAGAGAGAGGAAATGCCTGCCTGCCTTTCTTGTCCATCAGTCCATGAACTGCTGCTGGTGTGCAGCACATAACCGCTCAATTTCCTTTCCTCAGAGCTAAAAAAGTTGTTTAAAATATTGGTGATCAGAAAATTACGCTGTCCTTTTTGAAATCCCAGTTGTGAATCTCATAGCAAGAGGCAGCAGAGAAGAGCATTCAGCCTCCTCACTAAATGAAAACCCACTGGCTCCTGTTCATTTTATCAGTGTTCAAGAACATAAGAGCTGGGACGTGTAATTTCATGTGCTGCTTTCTGGCACACTGAGGCAATCCCAAATGCTGCCTGGCTTTCTGGGCATATCCCTGTTTTCCTCAGAAAGAGCAAGGCCAGCTGCATCTCTCCCTTCTCCAGCAGCACTCAGACCCAGCAGCAGAATGTAAACAGCACTTCTCCCCAGCTGAAACAGGGTCAGTGCTTTCCCATTTCAAAGACAGGGACAAAACCCCAAACCTCACCAGATACACTGAAGTGATAGAGACATAGAATTACATTCAGCTCAAATGAAAACCCCAGCAAGGCTGCTGCGTGGTTTCAGCCAGGCTGAGGGCACACTGATGCTCAGGGGACGTGCCCAAGTCTGGTGGCCAAGGTTTGGTTATCCCTGACTCCCAAATGCAGACACCACCACCACCCTATGGCTGCCAGGCAACATATGGACATGTCCACATGCAGAGAACAAGCCAATGCACACCTCCCATCTAACATGGCTGGGGAATTCCCTGTTTCCATGCTCATTCACTGTCCCACTTCAGTGCTGGGTGAGGTAGTGATGAGGCTGAATGCTGCAAAGAGAAATGGAAGGATGGATAAAAGATGCAACAGCTGTGGGTGTTTTGAGTGGAATTTACTTATTTGGTTTTTTTTTTTGGTTCTTTTTGGTTGTTTTCTCCTTTATATTTTTTAAATTTGTTTTTGTTTTTTAGGATTTTGGTTTGTTCTTTTTCTTAGTTTTTAATGAAACCCTTCGTGCCCAGCACACAGGGGTGAGGGAAGCCCCCGTTCCACAGCCTGTTAGATGAAGGTGCCAGGTGTCACTATCCAAAGGCTCCCACCCCACCCCCAGGTGACACCCCCAGGGCCCTCAGTGCCACTGGGGCAGGTGATGCTTACCGGGTTCTCCACGCCGGCCGGGCTTCCCTCGCCTCCCCGGGGGCCCTGTGGGAAGCAGAGAGCACAGGGTGAGTGATGCCCCATGCACAGCAAGTTCAGGAGAGAATCTACCTCATGTCCCTCCCTTTGGACCCAACTCATGTCCTCCTCCCTTTCCCAAATACCAAAAAAGTTAGTACTNAATTCTGGATGAAAAAACAAGGCAAGCTGGGAAGCAGGTTTTGAAGTTATTAGTATTGCTCACGTAGTAGAGAACCCCAGATCTAACATGACACAAAACTCTGGAAAAATTCCTTTGCTGAGCAAGCAGCACTGCTATGCAGTCCCTGCATGCTGCAAATGGCTGTTACAGGCTTGCAAATCACAATACTTAAAGCATTAAAGTGATGAACACAAACCTTTTGGTAATAATCATTATCTGAGTTGGGGCTTCTTCTGTGCAGACTGCTGATACAGCCTAGATCTGGTTATACATTTATAATTTCAGATATAAAGCTTGCTTTTATTCTTACCCTACTGGGCAGCAATGGCTAAGGGATCAATAAAGTGCCATAAGCAACAGAAACCTCTTAACTAAGGAAAAAAAAGCCCTCAAACAAGTAACTCTGATACAGAACACTGCTCCAGCACACAGAGAGCATCCAGGTCCCTGGCAAAGCCATAACACCATGTCCTTCATGCCAGTGTGTTGCAGCCTCTCTGCTGCAGCCTGCATTCCTTGCCTGGCCCCTGGAAGCACCACTTCTCCCACAACATGTGCATTACCAGGCTGGAAGAAAAAGCCCCTTTTTGCCTTCTGCAGCAGGTCAGCCAGCTCTCGTGGAGCATTTGCTGAGTGACTGCAACATGAACAAAAAGCAAGAACTCACTTTTTATCTGTGAAAAAACGCTGCTCCCTCTCCTTTCTGCTGGAAAAGGATGATAAACAAAGGTCATAGAATATTTATGCACTCCTACCAGAATTTCCCCTGTTGCATAAACATTTCTGTGCTCAAACGTGCAACTGCATCTCCAGAATTTCAGCCGTGGGCTGGAGTTCTCCTCTTTGATGTTTGCATACACTGTCCAGCACTCCCCCTCCCCAGCCCACCACAGAGCTCCAGCAGAACCCCTGCCCTCACAGGGGCTCCAGTGGGAGTCCCAAATCCCACTTGCTCCCTCGCTGTGGGATTGGCAGCCTGCAGACAGAAGCCCTGGGTGGTCACAAGTGATTGGTAGAAACATCTACCACTACTCCCTAAGTAACTTGCTCACAGGTTTCTACAGGGAAGACGAAAAACAAAACCCAAACGTATTTGCAGCCCCCTTGAAAGCACATTACAGCCAGGAGAAAGGTTTACTTCCTCCATCCCCAAGTCTAGCTGCTTTGGAGAGGAACCACAGCTCTGATGAAGCACCTTTTTCAACCTTGGAGATCAGTGGTGACTGAGCAACTAAAGCTCCTCTACCTGCACCACCCTCTGGGCTGATTTTGGGGGTCTGACCTTCAGGCAGAGCCCGAGCCTCAGCAGCTTCCAGCCTCCCTCGGAGTGTAGGGGGTGCTTTAAACACCAGCCTTGCTTAATCCTTCCCTGCCTTTCCAAGGACTCCTCCTGGATCTGTTTAATCTAAAGTGGCTCACTCCATCCTGCTTCACTCCTGCACAAGGTGCTCCTTAGGGAGGAGGAAATGTCCTAACGGAGGTGTAGGAGAGGGAGGCAGAATATCTAAACAGGCAAGTAATGAGTTGCTATCGATGCTTTCAGGCAGCTTAAAGGAGAGTTGGTATCAAAGGGTGGATGCAGAGCTCCCACATAAAGCTTGGGCTGGATCCATTCAACTGAGGATGCAAGAAACCCACAAGAAACCAAAGATTCTGTATAAAAAGGAACCTTAATACTAGGCTGGGTGTTTTATTTCAAGTTTAAGGAATTTCTTAATACTTCACACCACATGGGAAAAATTGACTCCTGCCTACACCAACACAGGTTGTCCAGAGAGATGGTAGATACCCCATCCCTGGAAACATTCAAAGTCAGATCGGATGGAGCTTTGACTGACCTGATCTAACTGAAGATGTCCCTGCTCATTGCAGGGGGATTGGACTAGATGACCTTTAAAGGTCCTTTCCAACCCAAACCACTTTGAGATCTTATAATTCTGTCCCTACAGTCTTCCAGGAAATCTGTAAAGTGGGTGCAGCATGTGAAATAACAAATATATTTTAGACATAATTGCCTGTGGAAAAAGTGAGATGAACCAAAACTGAGAGAGTAAAAAATTAAAAATCCATTCTCATCTGTTTCACTTGTCTTTATCTGAAAACAATTTGGTAAAAAAAAAAAAAAGTAAAAAAAAAGTAGCATTTTGGAAACCACATTTAGAATCCTGCTGCCATTCAGTAGCTGGGTTAGGAAATGTTTCTGAGAAGAAAAAATTTTGGTGGGAATTAAAAGAAAAAATATCAAACCATCAAACCTAGTACTTCCTTTGGGCAATAGCTGCAAGTCAATTCTGTGGTACAGATGGGGGTGAGCAGGACAGAGACCTCCCAGCTGCCACAGGAGAGGGCAGCACAGAGGAGCAGCCCAGGAGTCATTAATGCCACCTGCAACCTCAGACTCTGCAGATGTGATAATGCCTATGCTCGGCACAATTGGAAATTATTATTTTAGCAATTTCTAGCTTATTCTGGGGGCTTAGCTTTAGATACTGCTTAATGAACCAGGCATAAAGTGAATCCATATTACACCTCTTGTTTTTAACCCCTTTAAGAAACTACTAAAGAAATTAAGGAGGCCTGGGAATTCGCTTGAAGATAAATGTTCCCTGTAAGCTGTTACCTAATGATGCCATCTCCCAAGACCTTGCAGTCTGATGCTTGTTCAACATAATTAAGATTTATGTTGCATTAAAGTAAATTGGGCAATAGTTGAGTCTTCTAACTCTGCCAGCCCCACTGTATCAGTTCTGGGAGTCCTTTATTTACATTGTTATGAAAGAGAGTTTTGGAGTGGAGAATGAATACAAAGCATAACAGTCTATTTTTAAACAACTTGTCACATACAAGCTAAACAGCCTTAATCCAGGGCATAATATGCAATTTCTGACAATACCATAAGTTTCCCAGTAAGATGATAGATTCAGTCATCTTTGTCAACAAAGACAAAGAAACAGAACAAAACACATTGTTATTTGAAAATATTATGAGGAGGAGATGATGGATGTATCTAAAGAATAGCTCCTCAGAAACAAGGTAAAAAGTTCACAGTAAACACAATTGCTGTGTAGTGGCCACTTATGTTATCTACTGCGGGCAAGTAAATGAAACATTAAAAATCAACACCACTTTATTATTCACATAAAATATTGTCAAAAGCCAAACCCATGTACTTAAAACAGTACAGTAAATAATTTGTTTGAACTAATTTACCCATTGCAAATTGGGCTGCTCAATGAACACCATAATCCATCAACACCAGAACAGGCACTATGTGTGCCTAATGTCTTTTTACCCCTTATAAACCAAATCTAGTCCTTGACCCATTCTCCCATGGCTGGGAGCCTATATTGCTGCCTGGGCAGATTGCTGTTGGGTATAAGGTAAAAATCAGTGTTTGTCAAGGATAAAGTGAGTTTAAAATGTTAGCAAGAAAGCAAGTACAGCAGCAAAACCTTGCTGAATACCAATGCTTTGTTAAATGTTATGCCAGTGAAGCACACTTTAGCCAAGAACTTGTGGCACCAACTTGTGCCCTTCCCTTACACTTCTCCTACACATCACCCTTTTCCACTGAGCACATTTACACAGATGTGTAAATATGTTCCAAAAATCTGTGTCCAGCTGTTCCTTCAAGCCCTGAGGCTCTCAGGGACATTTTTTGTTTTGTTACGTTGATCCAAAGAAGTAGTTGGGAACAGCAGTCAAGTAAAAACCTTGGCCAAGTGAAAAGAAGACTTATCCTAGTGCATCTTTATACCAGAGGGTTTTTTCCCTTTGCAGGCATGACACATTGAGCTGATCACATTGTAAAATCTCAGTCATAAATATTAGGTTATTTTAGGACCTTATTTTCTAGAGGAACTCATATCTAACACATTGTGCTCTAACATGGGATTAAGTATTACACCAATTTTACACCACTCATGTGGTTGCACTTAAATTCTTTTTTTTTTTTTTAATTTTATGACATTCAAATGGTTTAACTTGTTTCCCCTTCTTCCCTTTTGTC